>JACEVL010002361.1:0-20274 GCA_020284085.1 Aporrectodea caliginosa
TCTTGTCTATTTCAATGGCCGGTCGAATGATAGGCCCTAATCCAGTCCACGGCTTAAGTTATCAATCCATGACATTTTAAGTCTTCCTTGAGCTCCTGGAACTGTGTCTTGGGTTATCTCCTTCTCCAGACAATCACCACACTTCTGCAGCACATGCCCGAAATATGAAGGCTGTCTTCGCTTAATTAATTCTCGCAGAAACCCTTTCTACTCTTCTCCAGCACTCACTCGTTTGTCTTCTCGCAGCCCATGAATTCTGCTGCAGACACTTCATTTTATGTGCGCTGATTACAGAGAAATGCTGATGCCATAATTAAGTCATATAATATATATATATAAGTATATATATATATGCATGTATTTTATAGCCATTAGTCTATGTGTGTAGCAGGCACGTAGTGAAACTTAAATTCAAGAGGAGGCAACCGCTTCCTCGTGCCTCAATGTAGCGCTACGCTCTATGTCTAAGCAGATGCATGGCATGACTTTTTAAAACGATATACCCAGTGTCTCTGATAAGGTGTTCTTCGAGACACTAGCTGTTGAAGAGATAGCTACTGGACAGTGGCATGAGGCCAACTGCAACCACAACCTTTTCCTACAAGGGACCTGATGCACCCACCTATCCGTTGTATAGCATAAGGTCTGCAATTTTTTGGTCTACTGTGGTGGAAATATGTAACATGTAAATGCGCAACGTTTTTTTAATATAGTGACCGCATGGTCTCGATCCTGCTCAGTTTAATGAACGATCGGACGAAGTCCTTTACCACCGCCGTCCGTTTGAATGAGCGCCAGGCCATCACAGCTCGCCGTGCATGTCTAATAATAATATATTGCTTTCAATATTATAGGACACGCATTTCCTGGTTTCAGCTGAAGACTTGTAATGTGAGAATATATTGAAAAGTGTCAATTGCAACCAGGAATTCCATGAGAGAATGTTGATTTGTAATATTAGAGTACAACATCTCATGCGAGATGCACACACTTTCAGATACATTGGTTTGCATTTGTACAGCTGACATTTCTACGGAAGTGAAAGAATTAAGTGGATTAGATAGTTGGTTACTAGGACTAATAGTTTCAACATTATGATGGTAGGATGTAAATATTAAAGACTGAACTATCTATTAACAGCGTAACTATGCACACTTGCAGACTCGCTTTTTTGACCATTAATTGTAAGAACTTAGCAGAGATAGTCTATAATAGCAAAACTGTCTAGAAAATGTGTACTCACTGCAGCTGTACCGAATAGTGTTTTTTACTATTTGAGCGAATGCGAATAATGAAATACGCTATTCAGCCGAACCTGAATACGAATAACACGTAAAGGCAAAAAGTAGGAAATGCGAAAAAAAATTATATTTCACTTTCATATTATTATCATATGAGTAATTATTATTACATGAATTGAAATCTAGGCATGAAGTACTGATGGCTCGTGACGAACCTGAATACGAATAACACGTAAAGGCAAAAAGTAGGAAATGCGAAAAAAAATTATATTTCACTTTCATATTATTATCATATGAGTAATTATTATTACATGAATTGAAATCTAGGCATAAGTACTGATGGCTCGTGACAAGTTCTAACAATATGACAGACTCGCTATTTTTGTCCAATCATTATTAAAACTTAGCAGAGATACAAGGAGAACCTGTCCAGAATATGTGTACTCACTACAGTTGCATCGAATAGCATTTTCTACTATTTTACAATACAATACAATTCAATTGATCGTTGATATCGCCCTTCTTACCAAGGTTGCCCCAAGCTCAGAAGTGCCACACGCCTCGGCGGCGCAGAAGCAATTATATTGCAGAGCAATTGTGCGCGAAGGACTTGCTCAAGATCCCTACGCGGACGGCTTCGAGGTGTATTCGAACCTGCAACCCTCCGGCTGCAAGGCACCGAACATACTCCCCTACACCACCGCGCCCCACGAATACGAATAATGGAATACACAATTCAGCCGAACTACCAAATAATATTTCATTTTTATATTACTATCATATGAGTACCGGTAGTGATTACATGAAATAAAGACTAGACATAAGTACCGATGGTTCGTGATAAGACTGCATGCTCAGCGCTCGTGATTAAGTCCATATGCCCTGCATGCGCCTATAATTATAGTATAACGCTTGAGGAATCTGGAGTTTATGATTATGATTACGATCGACGGAGAAGTCCGCCGATAGGTGCATGCTCACGTGTGTGGTGCTTGGGAGAAACAATCTGAATATTAGATACAGTTATTATGGAAGTCAGTGTAAATATAATGTCACACCGCATCCAGGTACAAGTTAAATTAGAAGTTAGATAGTAAGTTCGTTGCTATCGTTGTTCTCATATGAAAGGTTTATTTGCTACTTTCTATATAAAACTCTTGGTATATAGTTTTTATCGTCTTTGGCTGGGAGCTTAAAATCGTGCGACCTGGGGCGAAGATTGTAATGTTTTTGCACTACCCCTGGAAATAATCCCCGAAGCACATGGTTTTCATTCCAGATCACTGCCTGCAATAGTCTCCTCTCTGCCTCGCCAATCATCTCCTCGATTCCCTTGGTCGTTGATGGAAGATAACCGATTCTCTAATCTTTGTTTGAATTTAACGGATGAGATTCTGACCAAATAGATTTGCTACAGAGGCTCAACGAGGACAGACAACGGGGAAGTTTGAGGTGGTTATAGGTATTTTGCCATAGCAGGACATCAGTGAAACTTTAGACAACGATGGAGTTGGAATCAATACGTTGCTGAAGAAGATCAATCAATCAATTAATCAATCAATCAATATTCGTTTTTGAAGATGTGCTTGAAAGTTTACAAGAAACCTGACATAATTGGAATAGCAGATTCGCGGACAAAGCCGGATATCACAAATAGCGTTGAGACGTTAAAGATCATTCAGAATGGATTGAGCTAACCAGGAATCGGTTGGACATGGGGCTCAGTGTTCGTGTACGGAAAGACACGCCTACGTCATCAAAAACTTGTATCTAATCGTGTTTGTCGGCCCTGACTGTGTTCTTAATGCACGTGAGCTTTGGGTCTTGCATTTCATGTCTGGTAAAATCTTCTTAAACTAGGGCTACCAAGCTTTTTGTGACATGGACTACCAAGAGGGGTGGTGGTTACCACCCCCTGGATTTCGTGTTTGGTTTCACATATCATAACTTGTAATATACCAATGGATTCAGCATTCATTTCTGCACAGAATGGTATATTTAGTTGTACATTATGAATGCACCTCGAAATTACATCACTTTTAACAACGGAACCCTTTAATTAGCAATATTGTATATTATTGCGTACATTTTGTACTTTTGGATAAACAAATATAAGATTATGTGTGTTTTGAAACTAATCTATGTATAAAAGATACACAAAATCATCCCTACACATGTTTATATAGTATAAATGTACATCCATACATATATATCCATACATATATATCGGTTTACGTTGTAATGCTGTATTCAGCCATTTTCACACAGATTACGCGTATTATTATTTATTTTGATCACTTCCGGTATTCAAAAAGACAAAGATGTAGGTATGCAAATGAAGCCCTACATTCCTCTAAAGAATGGTATCTTTGTTTCTCTCTTCCAGGAAGACAAATGAATACGCTACAGACAAAAACTAAGGGGAGTCCTTTCATTCAGCCATTTTTCATGCATATTACGCGTATTATTATTTATTTTGAGCACTTCCGGTTGTCTCAGATCAACTCAGTGACCATAGAAATGTAGCCCCACATTCCCTCTATAGAATGGTAAAATTTGTGTCTCTTAATATTAAATGACGGATAAGATATAGTCGAAAATCTAGGGGGGTGGTATCCACCCCCTGGTACCTCGGGTATATTGAGTATAACTTTTGAACGGTGTGAGATATCATCTCACATTTTACCTCAAAACGTGTGTAAATGAACCCCCTACAGCTACCTAAAAAGGTCAAATTTTTATTCCATACGGAAAAAGTTTGAGATGAAAAAAACCTAGGGGGGGGTGGCAACCACCCCCTTTGGTAGCCCGAGGTTAAGAATCACGTGACCGCCGCATCAATTTAAGTCTCTTTCTATATTTGATTAAGGTTTAAGGTCTACATTTCGCACACATATCAGATTATATACAACAAATTTACATTGGCTGCAAATTGCTGATCGTATGCGCTACAAGAACCTTATGATTCTGCGATGTTCTATGACTGGTATAGGCCTACTGCTCCAGAATACATCAGTGAGCTGTTCGTCCCGCGGTCTCCACACAGCCCGGTCGCCGGATGCTTCGTTCTGCGATGCGTAACGATCTCGTTTTTCCATGATATGGCACCTCAATATGTGGACGTCGGGGCTTCTCTGTCGTTGGACCATCGTTATGGAGCAATAATATTTATCTACTGAAATTCACTCCGTTCCAATAATTGTTGGCTGCATTGTATTTTCTCGAACATTTGAGGTTCGCCCTCTCCCGTCTGACTGATAGCTGTGTACGCAGAGGCTTTAAGACGCGCTATAGAAGTGTTTTGTTACTTTACATTACCGGCATCAGTGCGCGCAGTGCACGCTACATAATACGGTTGAACGGAAAGTTATAAATTTTGCTTTAGTAGTTTATGTTTTCCACCTTTCTTTTCACATTTGCACAACGCTGCCCAGTAGACCTATCTTAAATGTTTTTTGTTTTGATATAAATATTTTACAATTTTCTAATAGGTCGTTTGCAGGATAAGATTGTATCGGAATTAGGCCTACATTTTGCGTGCAGACAAACAATCTCATAAAGAACGCAACAAACAATTAGCATTAAACGGGAACGTTCACGTAAAAGCGTGAAGTAGGAGGGAACTCACGATATATACAGCCATAGCCTACATTCACTTTCGTCAATAAAGAGGATGTGAAGCTCCTCTGGAAGCGGAATTTTTCAGTGTGCATGTACACACACACACACAGGCGCGTGCACATGAGCAGACCCATACAACCCCACACACATCTACACACACATACACACAGACAATATAATTATACCCATAATATTATGTCAACCGAAACTATTATAATACGCCAGTCATCGTCGATATGGCGGCGTCGTAAAATGAACGTTATAAACCGAAGCTATAATTTGTTGCATTGTGGTCCGCGGTCCACGATTCCATCGGGCAGTTGTCCGGTCCAGATTACATGAAACGAGAGAATTTTCACCATACAGTAGTGAAATAAATAGAAATATTCGCATATAGTATTATGCGCATTATACACCGTGAGGCATAAAAAAGGAAGCCCCTAGAAAAATCGTTATAACTCATACAATAATTGATCAAAACAAATGCAATTTACGCAAAAACATCTATCGTTAAAATCAATAATTTTATTTTAAAAAGGCCCTATAAAAAATTTCCGTTAAGTCGTTGACGCAATAATAATGACGTCATTAATTTTTCCACCATTTACGAAAATGGCTTTCAGTGTGGAAGATAAACACGTTATTAAATTTTTAAGACAAAACAAACATTATGGAGCAAAAAGATTTTTAAAAGAGTTTCCTCATAAACGCTGGTCTCGTAGTGGATTGGATAAGATTATTCGCAAGATTGATAGTACTGGAACTTCGCAACGTCTTCCCGGCAGTGGACGTCCGCGCACTGCTCGAACTGCTGACAAAATTGAAGAAGTTGAAACACTTGTTTTGAGCCAGGAAGATTTGCCGCAAACACACCGTACTCAAAGACAAATTGCTCGGGAAGTTGGTATATCTCAACGTTCCGTTAATCGTATTGTGAAGAAAGACTTACGTTTGATATGCATGAAAAAACGTAGGGCACATGAATTGACCGTGGCCAACAAACAAGCTCGACTTGACCGCAGTCGCCTTTTGTTGCGTCGCTACCCAGCTAGCCTAGTGCATTTCATTTGGTTCACGGACGAAAAATTATTCACAGTTGCTTCTCCTAGCAATACTCAAAATGATCGTCTGTATGTAGCATGCAGTTGGAACTCGAAAGAGAGATATTGCAGCCGACCGCCTTTTACGCACACGTCCGACGTTTAGCAAATCCCTGATGGTTTCAGTCGGCGTTTCTTCTCTGGGGCGCACGTCAATTCACTTTGTTGAACCGGGGGTAAAAATCAACGGCCAATACTACAGAGATGTTTTACTCATGGAAGACCTTCTACCTGAAATTCGAGAATTCTCTGAATTTTACATTTTCCAGCAAGATGGTGCTCCAGCGCACAGAGCTATCGAGAAACGGTTGCACTTCTGACGAATGAAACTCCTGACTTCATAATTCCTACACTATGGCCCCCTAACAGCCCAGATCTGAATCCCGTAGATTACAAAATATGGGGATGCATGCAGGAAATGGTGTACAAAACAAAGGTCTGTGATGTTGAAGATCTTCGTAAGCGAATCATGCAAGCTTGGAACGATCTTGACCAACGAATTATTGACTCGGCGGTGCGTGAATGGATGCAAGCGACTTCGCGCATGCGTAGAAGCTGAAGGCGGACAGTTTGAGTACAAACTGTAAATTTTTTACATTGACTGCTATTTAGCTATAAATTTCATGAATTTCATTGACATTGTTTGAATATTGTTAAAATTAATAACGATTTTGTAGGGGCTTCTTTTTATGCCTCACGGTGTAGACTAACATATATATATATATATACGTAAAGTTCTTTTGGCCATTCATGGATCCGTATATATATATATATATATATATATATATATATATATATATATATATATATACGGAGCCCAAGAATGTATTTCTATTGCACCAAATGCAGGATTTATTACTTCAAGCATCGATCAAAGCATTCCCTCTGGGCAACCCGTAGCTCTAACAAACACCCTCATATATATATATATATATATATATATATATATATACTATGGAAATGCAATATTATGGCCAATATAAGTATGCCTTAGCCTTCATATTCGCGCTTCACAAATGTCTATTTCATGACCATTGCAACTTACCAGTTTCTGCCTACACTCTATGAAACTTCTATTTATAGGTTGTACCACTCCACGAAACTTTTTATAAGTCCTTATCTATGAAAATGCATAAACGACTATCAGTGGAGTAACAAAAAGTGTAGCGTCCGGATGGATCAGAAATGTCTACTCGTCCACGTCTTTAACCAGGTGTATTGTAAGGCATTTGACGTCGTGTAAACGGTAACGTAAAACACGGACCGTGGCCTAGACCTACATTGAAGGGTTCTAATGCTTTCTATAACGCCGTTGTCATAGTACACGAACGTTTTTAGGCCTAGTTCAAGTGAAATTATTGCCAGAATTATTATCCGGGTAGAAATCATAATCCTTAGCATCATTTGCGTCGAGAGCCAAATCGGACCCCGGGGCAGACATCCATCAGGGCCCCTCGTTTTCATTATTAAGCCCAAGTCGGGTGTAAGCCTGAAAAAAACGTTATCGAACTACATTTAACGAATAATAATAAGGGTAATAATAAAAATAACAGGGCTTTTTTAGTGTGCACTGTGCAGTTCTACACAAAAAGGGCAGTTCTAACTGAATTTGTGCAGCTGTAGAAGCATTTTTGTGCAGTTAAAACTAGTTTTAAAATGTTCATTGTCATCCGATTTGGAATAATTCACTATGGCTTTTTAAGGGGTCGTGCAGTTCTAAAAATTCCTTTTAAAAGCCCTGAATAATAATAGTGAAAGTAAAATAATGTGAAAATCAATTTCTGGTTTAAAAGGTCCATCTATGCCTCTAATTATAAAGAAATTTACAGAAATTTAACATGAAAATGTGATAATCTGAATGTGATAAATGATTTGTTAAATGACATTTATCGCATTATGATATCCAATTTCAAGAGGTGCACGTCAATTGCTGTGTTGCATTGTCTACATGGACTACGTCAACAACTCGCTCTGTAGCGTATACCATGATCAACTATCATACTAGCAACGATATTGTCAGCTTGATTTGCTGCTTCATTCGCTTTTGATGAAATTGAAAGAAATGCAAGGCTTTGAAGGATTGTTTGTCTCTCGTTTGCATTCCTGACTTTCACCAATCTTTCTTTCCTTTATTGAGCTCCAGATTTCTGATGGTAGGCCCTAATTCATCTTCTAATTCGTTATCTACTTAATGGAATTATAATTTTATTATAATTTCAAAAATTGGCAATTTGATCTCAATTATTTATCGTGATAAATTACACCCAGCTGTAAGTTAAAGTATTATTTATTTTGACACTAACTCAAATTTCAATTCAGAAATTTACATCCTGTACAAATTTTATGCCTCCCAGAAAATGAATAATCAATTCTAGGCCGACTGCTGGCAAATCTCAAAATAGGCCCACTGATAAGCAGTGTTTTTCAAATTCAAGCTATTCAACTATAACGTGGCCTAGAACTTTGCATTACGCACCCGTAATGCAAAGTTCTTGGCCACCATTATAGGCCTACGCATACGATTCTGGTGGAGCATAGAATTCAGTCAGAAGTCGAAATTTGTCTGAATCAGTTAACTTTGCATCAGCAGATAGTCCAAAACCATTCTGATGAATGATGACCAACTTCTGTTATTGTGCTCACTCCTAAATCCTCTGACTGAGCAACTGAGACTGTTAAGTTTCACAGTTATTAAATCGTTTTCGTTAATAATACTGCTAAGCTTTTCAGTCCCATGTCCACCGTCACATTCGTTATTGGCTTACATTTTGGTAAAGAAATTTAATAGATCTAGTACCTCATTTACTTCATTACCTAGCTATTAAATTGAAGCAATTAGACTGCATTCGGCCAAAACCCACAGGTTTCTTCAGTTTGAAAGAAGTTTTAGACATTTCCGGGCCCCTTCCAGGGGCCCCTGCCATGAAACCGGGCCCGGGGCATCAATCCCATCTGACCCCCTCTCATCGGCCCTGCTTAGCATCGAATTCACTACAGTTTTACGCAGCGCTCGTGAATAAGCTGGTGCCCTGCGTTTAACCGTAGAGTAGCGCTTTAGAAATGTGGAGTTTACGGCGCACTGTAATGCTATGTACATGCCTCACAATTCTCTTTTGTAAGTCTAAAAAACAGTCTACCGTTTAAACAGCAGAAAGTGATGTCAAACGATGAACGAATGTGTATTACAATGCATCATCGCATGTGAAGAATGCAAATGACTGAAAGCGTCTTTATCCCTCGTGGGCTATTATGTGAATGAATCTATATCTGCATTACAATGCAACATCACATAATGAAGAATGCCAATGATCGAAAGCTTCTTTATTCCGCGTGGGCTACTTACGTGAATGAACCGACTGCCATTAAAAATCTATTCTGCGCTCTGAAGCCTAGTTGTATTCCTTTTATAAATAATTGGAACTGGTGCTGAATTAGGCCTACTTTTTACTGTAAACTACTGCATCAGAGGTAGTTTATATATAATGCTCATTACAATTCCTTTCGTACAATATTCCACTGATTATTCAGATTTAGATAATACGATAATGATTCATGAAAGATAGGATATAAAGTGAGTAGCATCTTACCGATTGGTGGCTGCGATGAAGTAATAATATCTTCAGGTTTGGCGACGCCTATTCACCGCATGAAGCGAATTAATCTGTTGCGTCTGTCGCATTACATGCATCCACTACGACATAGATTCAAATGCTCCTAGGCGTAGTCTACTCGAATAGGCTGCAGGACTGTTCTATGAGGATGCGCGTTGAAGGCGAGATGAAACATCAGCAGCAGCAGCAGCAGCAGCAGCAGCACACGTAGTCTATGTATTAGGCCCTGTGCATCTATTCTGGCCTTTCCTTCTCTATCTATGACCCTCTTGCTTTCTTCCTGCGTCTGTCTTTCTCCTAACTTAAATCATCAGTTGCCACTGAGCTTGGCGTCACGAGAAGCGGTTTTTATTTGTCTGTCTGACGCGGCCTCGTTTCACTAGCAGAGCTTGCGCGCTTTTGTACTATAGAGGTCCTTGTGCCCGCATGCGCCTCAGATCAATCGACACACACACACACACACACTCCTTCCTACTTCTATGCGTCTACCATCCTCTCTGGTGGCATCTCTGTCTCTTTCTCTCACAATTAAAATCTTCCTTTTCCCTCCCAGTAGCCTACCTCGCACAGGGAGCGTTTCTGAAAGGCTTATGCTGTGAGAAGCGCTTTATAAATGATCAATATTTTATACAATACAATACAGTAGTCAAGTCTGGACCTACTCGCTTTCAAAATTCAAATAAGATGCTTTACTTACAGATAGTAATTCATGTCCTATTTACACCCATCGTCGATCAAACTTGCCTCGATGCAACAGTCGGCATATGAAACTGTGTACAAAGGACCACCAGACTAGAGTCTCTCAAACAATTGCTTTGTTTTACTGAAGCAATTCACCAACCCACTAATGAAAACTAGCTAAACAGTAAATGTCATTTGTTCTACTTGCATAAGATTTCTGTCGCTTCCAGTGGTCCGTTGTCTTTGATTCCGTGAATTCTGACACCCTATCCACATTTGTGCAAACTTCACTGTGGAAGCAGTATGTCAACGTAGGCTATATATAAGGGGCACCGATCAAATTAAGCAGCAAACAAAGTCCAGTCTTGCTCCCATTCTCATTCCATTTACCTCCTATACAGTGAAAAATGACAACCTAAACAAAGTCTCTGAATACTTGAACGTTTATTTCAGCTATAGGCCTAATAAGTGTTTACACCGACAGAATGGACACGCAGACTTCACACGTACACACACGCATATCTTCCTATTACAGACTTGTATTCGAATTTAATTAATACAAGTTTGAGTCTTAGACTCTCAAATTCGAGACTGAGACCTTGTTGGTCGCGTTAGAATCGCGGTGGCCGATGTAACTGTGCAAGCGGTATGTCACCGTATTATGCAGCACTGATCAAATTAAGCACCAAACAAAGAGATGGCAGAGAGCATCATCTGGGATATGCGCAGCTTGACTAAAGATAATTCAATTGTCCCAAGGCTAATTGCATTCATGTCGAATGATGCTATTAACCTGGTGCAGCACACTGCAGAGCCAAGGAGTCAACAGTCGACCCACTCTGTGCATCTCCCTGAGGCGCGCATCATTAGACCGGCTGCTGGTATTCAAACGCTGTATCTGCTTCCGCATCCATCCATTCATCCATCGTCGTCGGTTCTTATTATGCGACGAGATCAACTAAATCTCGCCGACTAGAATCGTTCGAAGGCCCTGGGGCGCCTGGAGGCTTTGTTCGCCCCGTAACAGACCCTTTCCCCTAATCTTTATAAATCGCAAAGAACCTTTGCGCCGTCTCTTCAGATTTAAGTTCGCATGGACAAAGCTATTTGCTGACTCTACTCGTAAATATATATTAATTTATATGGACCTAGTCCGAAAGAGCGCCGAACAATACATGGCAAATAATACATCTTTGACTTTATAAGACGTTTCGTAAGCTAATAATTATTGTTCAATGTGTTTATATTTGGTCGGTGATAATGCGTCGATTGTCAAGTTTAATGTCTGATGCGCGATGATTCGTAATGATGGGCACTAATAGCTTACAAACTAGATTAGCTATAAGTAACCTAGGCCTACATTTTAGACAACAGTTACTGTTGAAGCAAGTTAACAATCAGTTACTACTTTTAAAAATGTATATAACTACTTTAAAACCATTTTTCTAACTACTCCTGTTCCCACCGTTCATGCTAATGTGCATGGTTACAGGTGTAATTGGTTAAAAAGCTACGTTTTCACTACAGTAGTCAATATCACCGATAGCCTATAAAGATAAGATAAGCGAACGCAGATCATTGGTCAGTTTAAACTACTTGGAAAAAGAATATCTTTATCTGGTTAGGCCCTAAACATTAATCATATTAACAAGCTTCCTGGAAAAGAGTATATTGATCATATAATTACACCCAATATAATTATTAATCACATTAATAAATGTATAGTGACTAGCAACCAGTGCTTTGTGTGTTATTTAAATAGTAAATAGGACCCTTACTATTTAAGCAGTAAATACTATTTAAAGAAAACTTGCAATTTCACGAATAGGGCGTATACAGTTTATTTGTTATGTCGACTGAAGAAACTAAATTCGAAAACAGAATTTTAAAAGACCAAAAAATGGCTTCCTGGGCTACTTATGTAAGCAGAGACCTACATGCATGCACAGACATACATAGCCTACATACGACATACGCACACGCATACATAGTGATGTATAATAGGTCTACTGACTAACCGCGCCTCAGATTTGAATTTCTGTGCCTGAGCGCGTTGAGACTGAGTCCTCCTAATACATATATACTATAGGCCTAAGCCTGTCATGAATGTCATGCATACACAGATATAAATATGCCTACATAATTATGAATAAATAATTATGATTAACGACTGTAATCCATATAGGCCTACTCAGTTAGGCTATGTGTGTTACTAAGTTCGACTTTGCTTTTAGTAGTTCATGTATGCTATCCATTGTCTCCCCATTAGTTTAGCTCAGTGGCGTCTGGCCGTCTGCCAATGGTGGGTTAGGAGAACGATCTCCAATCTCCATCGAACTTCAAAAATGGGAGTCTGACGTATGTTTTGGACATAGACTGGGCATGGGCGTCCGGAGGGGGCAAGGGGGCATTTGCCCTCCTGGATTTTGCGCATATTTAAAAAAAATTAGGCCTACTTATAATCTTAGTTTTCAACAATGAGTGGATATGATTTTTTTCACAGTTTTATTTTCTTATCCAAACTAGTCAAGATAACCTGAAAATGTAAAATATATAAAACATTGAAACTTTCAACAGTTTTTTTAAATAAACGTTCAGATTATCAGATATAGCTGAAAACGGCTCCCAGAACGCTAAAAACAGGCTAAATAATATCATGTCAAATGCTTCCAAAAGCGCTGGCGGCTGCTGAGATCCGCCCCAGATCCCCTAATCGCGGGACTAAAGGTGACGTGATAGGTTGCTTTTAACACCCTCGTTATTCTCTCGTGCCAACAATTCAAAACTTTGCTCCCTTAAAAATTTGGAGGGGTTGTTGATTTCCAATATCATAAGTTGGCAAAAGTGGGGGTTGTTCTCCCAATCCAGGTGGAGAAGGTTAGACACCACTGGTTTAGCATTTAGGACATGTGTATTTATTACTATTTAATAACATAAACTGATAGTTGGTCAATGGTTCGACAAGGGGCCTATTATAATACTGTTCTGTCAGATATATTGACAACTGACAACTGACAACTTTTTGTTTCCAGAAGCACAATGCATATAACAATTAACAACAATTATAACTTGACTATTACATATCAGTGCATTGGCTAGGGAACAGGGAAGACCCAAAAGGGGCACAAGCCCCGCTTAATTAGGGTCACCCCTTTTAACAATAATCATTTATGGCTGGTTAGTCAGTTGAAAGAAAGAAAGGTTCAACTCAATAATGTTCTTAACTAAATAATAACATTGCAATTTACTAAGAAGATCAATATGTAAGAAAGAAAGGTTCAACTCAATAATGTTCTTAATTAAATAATAACATTGCAATTTACTAAGAAGATCAATATCTAAACAATTCGATGAAACAGTGTTAAATGAAGTATGGTTAATCCTTCAAGTAACTATTCCACAGCTTCTTAAATTGGGTGTATGTGGGTGCATTCCGAATACTCATCGGTACTGCATTCCAAATTTTTGGACCACTACAACAAATTGAAAATCTACGATAATTAGTGCGTGCATATATGACATATAAACCACCAGAAGAAGATCTTGTACAATGACCATGCATCTCTACTACCTTCGTAAAATAGTTTGAAAATGAATCAGGCAGCAAGTTATTGACAAATTTATACATGAAATTACCCAGTTGATAGCGATTTATATTTTCAAAGTTCATACTATTATATTCTCTGTATCTGTATGCCGTGTGGGCGTTAAAAGGATCTCTTGCAATAATTCTAATAGCTTTTTTCTGCAGAACCAGAAGACATTTCAACCTAGTAGAATAGTTTGAGGCCCAGACAATATTACCATAATCAAAATAGGGATTGATTAGTGTATAATATAAATTCCTACGAATATGAATTGGGATAAGGTAAGATATTCTCGCTAGTATACCAAGGTTTCTGGAAATTTTGCCAGTTTTATTTTATTAGTTTTATTTATTTTATCGCGCCATGAAACATGCGGAATTTTCCTCAGCCAACATTACCAACTGTGGCCCTATAGGTTACTGCCTGCTAAATTAGTTGGCATAATTAAGCAGGACCATTGGGCCTACCATAGTAGGCTACTGTAGTTCCCTAAGTCAGTTGCCGATAGACTTAGAGACTGACTTAACGAATTAGTCAGTTAAAACGATTGTGAACGTCATGCAACGGTTGCGAAGTAACACGCACACGCACACACACACACACATACAAACACACACATAAAACAAACACACACACACACTTACAAACACACAGACACACGCACACACGCACGCACGCACATACAAACACACAAACACACACACACGCACACGCACACCACTCAGGCAGATTGTAGCCCTAGGTAAAGAACTGGAGAATTTTTAAGACGCTATAGAAGCGGTAATAATTTAATAGATTTAATGCTCAAGGCGTCATTCGAAGTGGCTAATATATATATATATATATATATATATATATATATAATATATATAATATATATATATATGTATATATAATAGTATATTATACTATTATATATATATATATATATATATATATATATATAAAGCAAATTTGTTGTGCAAGCCATATTCGAGGGTGAGACAAGTCGAAGGCAATGAAGGGATTCTGATTTCCGAGAAGACCGGAAAATAGGTTTCGGAAGAAACGAGAACAGGTAGAAATGAGTCTTCGTGGAAATCTAAAGGTGTGAGAAAGATCTTATAGGCCTATACATCGTTTGTAACTGTGTGGATGCTTAAGATTTGAAATCTGCGTATTTCATTCATTCATTCATTCATTCATTCATTTCAGAGATTTATATAGCGCCGCTTCCAGATTATCTACTCAGAAGCGCTCCCCGACTCAACCCCGGCTAAAGAGAACAGTCTTCAGGTTAGAGAAGAATGTGGCCGCAAGGGCTCTATGCATTAGGCGTAGATCCACAGGAGCTCATTCCAGATTGCAGGGCCAGCAACAGAAAAGG
Organism: Aporrectodea caliginosa; assembly: GCA_020284085.1. Taxonomy (NCBI): domain Eukaryota; kingdom Metazoa; phylum Annelida; class Clitellata; order Crassiclitellata; family Lumbricidae; genus Aporrectodea; species Aporrectodea caliginosa. The sequence goes on from JACEVL010002361.1 coordinate 15,208, forward strand.
CATGGCGCTGCATAATAGAGGTCCGTGACCGGGGAACAAGAAGCTCAGCCTGCTTAGAGGAGCGGAGAGAACCACGGCGCTGGACGCTCAGGGTGGGAGCAGCAGAGCTCCTGTAAGTAAACAGGGGCCACACCCGCGAGGCAGCGCCAGACCAAGGCAGAGATCCGGTAAGTTATCCGCTGCGGGAAAGGGAGCCAATGCAAGACATCCCGCATGTAATCACTAACATGGCTGAATCTTGCGATGCGGCCAATGAGGCGTGCCGCCGCTCGCATGACCCGAACCAAGCACCCAACCCGAGCCGCCGGAAGACCCACATAGAGGGTGCTGCAGTAATCAAGGCGAGAAACAATAAAAGAGTGGATAAGCGTTAAGACAGCATTAGAGGTTAAAGAACGGAAGACCACTCTAAGCTGACGCAGCTGGTAGTAGCAAGCGCGGCATAGTAGGTTTATATGCCGCGTGAAGGTTAGTTCTTGGTCCAAAGCGACACCAAGGTCCCGGACAGAGGATGAGAAGGTAAACTACTTATATTTATTGCAGGGACACTTCTAGAGACAGACAGCAAAAAAACAGTGAAAAAAAATTACCTTTTCCTTTCTCTTCCCAAGTTATCGAAGTTCAAACGAAATCTGACGCACTTTCAGCTATGAACAGCGAATGCAACTCAAATGATAGACCTACTGAGATGTTGCTGATACTGAGAACACCGTCCTTTAAGTCACCTATCCTTGTGTATTCGAGTCATTTATTCATTTACAAAACAGCTATAAAAAGCCGCGACATTTAAATGGCTCTTGATGCTGACATAAACTAGCATGACTTAGAACAACAGTTCACGAAGCCCGAAAGATACGACAGCATAAATTCTGCACGAACTGGCCACGTGTATAAATTCTGAGTTGTCCCACCCTGACAACCGAACTACTTTTCGAATAAGCGTCTCATATAGCTAGATCACATCGTGGCAATGCAAAAGTCAATTTAGCTGGTGTCGTCTGTCAAATATTTTATTTTTAATAAAAGCAGAGCCTTGTCGAACTGTCACGTGCACGGAAATGGAGGCCTAATGAACTTGTCACTGGTCTCAACTCCCGAAAAAACACGACCGCACATCGCGTGCGTTTCTTTGGCCGTCGTGTCAAGACTTCAAGATTTATTGGTTATATGGTATCCTATTACGCAATGTTTCACCTCTCGTCATAACACGGATTTATGATTTAACGGAAAAATACGGAAGGCATCACGAATGTCAGTGTTCATTTCCGCTTACAGTGGCAGTCGTTCGTTCTATCTCCAGGTCCCTTCCTTGCAATTATTCAGCTGAGCATCAGTTATCATAAAGTTTTATGTAGTCTACAAGCGACTCATGTCGGAGGCATTAATAACCATGACAGATATAACAATAACGGACGTCGGCGTAAACCCATGGCTGATGCTTTATGTTCTCTTTCGCCTTTCTTTTGCGATAATGACGAGAGCTATCGAGAAAACGAAACACAGACACACCTACGCACACACACACATGCACGAAAAACACATGCACACACACACACACACATCTCCTTTATGCAGAATATTAATTGCGGAATTTTGATGGCTCAAACCCTTGGTGTGCCTATTGTCACAGTACTAAACTAGGCTATTGGTAAGCGTGAGACTCGAGCCTCCTTGCCTTGTTGAATTTATAGAAACTATCATACAATGTTAGTGCCTTTGTTTTCAGCCATATTTAATTCTTGTTAATCGAATCACAGCACCCAGCGTTAATTCTACCAGTGACAGCCGTATAACGATGTCTCCAGAGTATTCTAGGTAGGCCTACGGCTATAGCACCCGTTTTGAATTGCATAATTTCCCCCGTTTCGGTTGCTATTGACTCGCCTCCTAAGATTTGAGTGAAGGGCAAACATCAGAATTAATTAATATATAATAATAATTCCTCGAATTCGTCATTAGTTATGCAACACGTAAACTGCATTATTTACTAAATAGCAGTTTCAAAGTTTAGTTGTTTTATAAAGAAAGTCTTATGCGTCGCTGTTTCTCTTGGTATTCGCTAGGGCGTATACCTACATGTATACAGTCTCGCTGATCAACGTTAGCGCTTTGTTATTTTGCTGTGTGCAGATATATATATATATATATATATATATATATATATATATATATATATATGAGACTGTGCGTGAGAAACCATCGAACAATCATCGAACAATCAGAAAAGTTAATATCCGATGAACGCGCTCAGAGCTCAGAAGTCATGTAGACACACAATGGGTCAAAATGAGTTCTTTGCATATTTTATGTTCCATGTTGGGTTAGTTATAAAATGAGTTCTTTGCACATTTTACATTCCATCTTGGGTTAGTTTAATATCAAACTGATAAAGATAAAGAGGAAAAAGAAAAGAATTAGAAACATGGCTATCCGGAGAAATTTTAATGGTCTAGCAACTGGAATGTGATATTTGGCGTCGGCCGCAATTTAAGAGGATGGTAAAAAGCAAGAAAGGAGAGGGAAAGATTTTCCAAGAATTGGAAAAGAAAGTCGTGGATTGATGACTAGGCCTATCTAATACAACATTAAGCTGCACAATTTATCTGGTCACCGAAACAAATTGTTTAATGGTGCGTGTTTTGTCCGCAATATTGGAGGGAGGCTACTGGCTGATTAATGTATCATACAATGTTAGTGCCTTTGTTTTCAGCAATCTTTAATCCATGTTAATCGAATCACAGCACCAAAGGTTAATTCTACCAGTGACAGCCGTATAACGATGTCTCCAGAGTATTCTAGTTAGGCCTACGGCTTTACCACACGCTTTACATGTGCTAGAGGTCCAGGGTAACGCCCAGATCCCGAACTGAGACAGAGTAGTGGACGTCTGGGAAATTAGCGCGGAGAAATTCCATGTCAATCTTGGCTAGTTGGACTCGACCGCCAAGCCAGATGAATTGGGTTTTCTCTGAGTTAAAACCAATTTTATAACTACTCCTGTTACAGCTGTTCGGCTAAATTGCTAGGTTACAGGTGTAATTGGTTAAAAAAGGCTCGTCATCAACTTCGTCTTAAGCTTAGTGTTACTACCTGATAGAGTAGCTAACTCTGCAAATGAATTATTTAAATCATATTAATAAGACCATTGGATGTCTTCTAACAGTCTCCGCATTAACCCTATATTGCACACGGAATAGCTAAATACATTTTGTAACAGTAGTTACTGATTGTTAACTTGCTTCAACAGTTGTCTAAAAATTACTTACAGATAAACTAGTTTTAATTAAAGTAGTGCCCGCCACTACGCATCATCGAGTCATCCAGCGCAGTCATCAAACTTGACAATCGACGCATTATCACGACAGCCGTCACCGACCAAATGTGAAAACACTCAGGAATTACGAAACGTCATAAAGTCAAAGATTATTATTTGCCCTATGCTTTCGGCGCTCTTCCGGACTAGGGTCCATATTTATATATATATATATATATATATATATATATATATATATATATATATATATATATATATATATTAGGGTGGTCGCATCTCTAATGGAAAATTTTCAACTTCAGTTGTTTACTTTCGCCAACCCGGCATTCCGTGCCAATTGGTTTAAAAGTAGTGTAGCCCAAAAATTAGCAGAATCGAACAATATCTAGGACTCGCACAACGTCTTTGAAATTTAGATTTTACAACTAATTTTTGTCATTTCGAGTAAATGTATTTGATTCGCATTTTTGGACCTATGTTTAGTTTTAAACAGAATGGCTGGATGATTTTACTTAAACACAACTAAAAAATAATTTCTACAATGTTTATACTCTCGTTGATTGTTTATTATTTATTTTTATTGGCATTTTAGTGGTATTTGATCCGTGAGTTCCTGAGACCGATAACCACAAATCAATTCGAACAAGCATACACAAAAGGGTGCAGTGGAAAAAAGTAAAAATTAGAAATTCGAAAAGTAATAGCAACCAAAAGTTGCCCAATGGCATGGCTCAAAAACTGTTCAAAATTTAAAAAAATATTAATGTCTTCCGCCCCCACCAGAGGGCCAAAGTTACGAGACAAAGCGTTTTTCGAGAAAATTGTAGGTTTTCTTGTAAAATTTTCTTATTGAAAACTAATTAACTGCCATTCAGTATACCGCTAGAAAGAGCTCTTAAAACTGAATAAAATTATTTGTTATTTTCAGAATTTCCCCATATTTGTAGAAGTCATTAACTTTTTACCATTTCCTCAATAATAATAATAACTCTAATAAATAATTTTTATCACTAATCAGTGTAATCACAAGTAACCAGGCATGCAATAAATGTCATTGTGTTATAATCTAGACCTACTACAGGCAGTTGAATTTATTCGTGGTTTAAATGTTCACTTTTCATGGTTGATTACAACTATTATGCTTACTTTTCGAGTGTTCCTATATTTGATAAGGGGTAAAACTTTGATGGTGTTGTGCGAGTCCTAAATATTAATATTTTTCATACAACTTTTTGTGTGATGTTTCTGGATGAAATGGAACCGAATGGCACCTTGGCGAACATTAGATTCACACTTTTATTTCTAAGGACCACCCTAATATATATATATATATATATATATATATATATATATATATATATATATATATATCCGAGTAGAGTCAACACCGGACTAGGTCCATAATTATATATTTGCAAGTACAGTCATCGACGGACTAAGTCCATATATATTTACGAGTAGAGTCAGCAAATAGCTTTGTCCATGCGAACTTAAATCTGAAGAGACGGCGCAAAGGGTCTTTGCGATTTATAAAGATTACGGGAAAGGGTCTGTTACGGGGCGAACAAAGCCTCCAGGCGCCCCAGGGCCTTCGAACGATTCTAGTCGACGAGATTTAGTTGATCTCGTCGCATAATAAGAACCGACGACGATGGATGAATGGATGGATGCGGAAGCAGATACAGCGTTTGAATACCAGCAGCCGGTCTAATGATGCGCGCCTCAGGGAGATGCATAGAGTGGGTCGACTGTTGACTCCTTGGCTCTGCAGTGTGCTGCACCAGGTTAATAGC
>JACEVL010002362.1:0-19685 GCA_020284085.1 Aporrectodea caliginosa
GAATATATATATCCCTCTCGCCGTCTATTCTTCCCACTCACCAGTGTACTCCATTATAGTTGAATTTACTAGGGGTGCAAGTGGAGCAGAAATCTAGAAACAAATTTCTTGCCCTAGGCGAGGATTTGAACCCCGACCTATTGAATGGTAGCCAAGCACGCTACCACTAGACCCTCCACACGGTGGCACACCCATAAAACAGACGAATTATAAAATGAAGCATGGTTCAACAAGCAAAATCACAATAGCAAACTGTGGGTCACGTAAGGCAAACAAAGGCTGCAGGGTCTCTTGAAAATTGAAATGAGAGAAATCAAAGTCTGCTCACATTTCTTTGCTGTACTTCGTTGTCTCCTTCCTCAGGAGGAACGCGATGAAGTCCTAGGTCACTAATACTTTATCTTCGAAGTTTCTCAGGTATTTAGCGAAATATGAACATTCGACATCGATCTACATGAGATTAACAACCAATTCTATCGATAGCTTCAAAAATATCTTTGGTCAGCTTTACGTACGTAGCCCTGCAAGTCGTTTGTGCTCGAGTAGTTCGCTTTGCTCTGCGCAACAACTGTATGCCCCTACTCCAGAGCAGGCGGTTTCACTCAAAAGGTCGGTTACGCTAGCTACCATGCATAGTAACCACTCGGCTGTGACCATCTGACAAAAGATCATAGCGCTGTTTAATGATATACTTCACTATTTGTACAAGAGATACATAAGCTTGCGGTGTTTATGGTAGTAGAAACTGTGCACGTTGCCGAAGGTTATGCATGAACGCAGGCTCTGGTTGGCCTAATTCTTCAGTTGGGCGGATTCAAGAGCGTCAACATCATGCCCGGATTGCACAACGACATGGCAATTATGGATGAAACTGTGGATGACGCAATGGAGAGAGGAGGCGATGGGTTCCGAGTTCCTACCCATAATGGGTCATTCGAAACAATGGAGAGAGGGGGAAATGGGCCTCTATCCATGTGTGTTCGATGTTCATATGATTCTACCAGCATGCCCATAATTATTTGGTCCTATCAAATGTATATTGCCACGCTGATGGCGTGCAAATGGAAGCAGTATGTACTTGACAAAATAAACAATTTTATAATTACTATTATTTATTTATTTTTATTTTTTATTTTTACCCGAGGTATGAAGGATCCCTCAGTAGGCCTAAATTATCATTATAGTGGGGGCCCAGACACTCAGTCATTTCAACTTGATGTAAAAGTTTCGTTTTCACTACCAATTTGAAGGTAATGGTCCGTAGATCAATATTCGTCCGAGGGGAAAGCATGCAGATAAAAAATGAATTGTGGGGGGCTCGAAAACCCCCTCTGGCCTATGGGAAATATGTGTATTTTTTCCAGTCATTTCAAATAGATGCAAAAGTTTCTTTTTCAGTACCAATTTGAAGGTAATGGTCTATAGACCAATATTGGTCCGAGGGGAAAGTATTCAGATAAAAAAGAAGCGTGGGGGGCTCGAAAACCCCCTCCAGCCTATGCAAAATATGTGTATTTTGCTCCAGTCATTTCCAGTAGATGCATAAGTTTGATTATTCAGTACGAATTTGAAGGTAATGGTCTCAAGATCAATATTTGTCCGAGGGGAATGCCTTCAGATTAAAAAATGAAGCGTGGGGGTTCTAAACCCCCCTCCGTCCTATGCGAAATTATGTGGATTTTACTCCAGTCATTTTAAATAGATGCAAAAGTTTCTTTTTCAGTATCAATTTGAAGGTAATGGTCTATGGATCAATACTGGTCCGAGAGGAAAGCATTCAGATAAAAAAAATAAAGCGTGGGGGTTCGAAATCCTCCGGCCTATGATAAATATGTAAACTGTTGTAACTTTTGATTGGATGTTCCGATCTGAACAAATGTGGTATGTATGGATTCAGAATCATGAAATGCAAGTGGTATTAACATGCAGATTGCACATAAAAGCGTGTATTGCATATAAAAGCGTGGGGGTTCTAAATCCCTTTTCCGGCCTATGTGAAATATGCGTATTTTGCTCCAGTCATTTCCAGTAGTTTCTTTTTTTCAGTACCAATTTGAAGGTAATGGTCTCTAGATCAATACTGGTCCGAGGGGAAAGCATTCAGATTAAAAAATGAAGCGTGGGGGTTCGAAACCCCCTCCGTCCTTTGCGAAATATGTGGATTTTACTCCAGTCATTTCAAATAGATGCAAAAGTTTCTTTTTCAGTATCAATTTGAAGGTAATGGTCTATAGATCAATACTGGTCCGAGGGGAAAGCATTCAGATAAAAAAATTAAGCGTGGGGGTTCGAAAGCCCCCGGCCTATGCGAAATATGTAAACTGTTGTAACTTTTGATTGGATGGTCCGATCTGAACATATGTGGTATGTATGGATTCAGAATCAGGAGTTGCAAGTGATATTAACACATAGAAGCAGTGATGGTGCCAGTGTTGGGGCATATCCACAAAACTAGAGAAAGTGTCATAAGGAAGTTGCTAATAAACCGGCTATAACAAATTGAACCTACATATAGTTAAGTATTGCATATTGTTCTTGTCCAGCTACTTCGCACATGTACACTTGCTAAGACATGTGCATTTCAATTTCGCCTTCATGCACTTGCAGAGAGAGCAGGTACTTGTGCAAGTGCACTTCACATCCAGGTGGAATACATCCCTGGCGAGGGGCAGCGACGTCCATATGGGAAGCAGCTTGCCTTCCTCTTCCTTCCACCCATGATTAGTAGGGTTGTTCAAAGGCATCATGGACCTATGAGCTGTTGTCAATATGCTCGCTTGGAATACACTTCTTTTGAGATGTTGATCCAAAGCATCGGTTGTTCGGGGAATTCTCTCCACATCCCTAGTCTTCTGTGAGAACACCTTCATTCGGACGAGGTCGACGTTAATGTCATCTTTGGAGTCACTGGAGTACAGCCTACAGACGAATCTCGCTGCCACTTCTTTCAGCCTTGGTGATGTTTGAAATGGAGTGTCGACGACAGTTGCAAATTCCTCCATGAGGAATGGCACTGCATGCATCAACTTGCAGCAGTAGGCTATCGCTTACCTTTGAACTTGAACGAAGACCTGATGTCTGATCCTGTAAACCCGTGAAAGAGGGTAATTGCTTTGCACGTTATCGCTCCATGGTTTGAGGCGATAGTGTTGAGGGAGATCATTCTAATTGTCTTTCCCACTTTGAAGGAGATCCAGATTTCTGCAGCAGGATTCGGAGCCTTGATATGATGGAAATTACTCAACAGAATTATGACAACATCAGTATCTCCGGCATGAACCATCCCAAGTGACCATGTTTGAAGTGCGTGTAAGAGATGTATAAGGACACGAGTGTCTGCTTCTTCATGGTTGCACTGCTCCATTGGTGGACTGTTTCCTACATGATGGACTTCATCACCTGCAGTGATGTACATATCCTTTTAATAACTGAAAGTTGATGCACGAAGTGCCATTCCTCATGGAGGAATTTGCAACTGTCGTCGACACTCCATTTCAAACATCACCAAGGCTGAAAGAAGTGGCAGCGAGATTCGTCTGTAGGCTGTACTCCAGTGACTCCAAAGATGACATTAACGTCGACCTCGTCCGAATGAAGGTGTTCTCACAGAAGACTAGGGATGTGGAGAGAATTCCCCGAACAACCGATGCTTTGGATCAACATCTCAAAAGAAGTGTATTCCAAGCGAGCATATTGACAACAGCTCATAGGTCCATGATGCCTTTGAACAACCCTACTAATCATGGGTGGAAGGAAGAGGAAGGCAAGCTGCTTCCCATATGGACGTCGCTGCCCCTCGCCAGGGATGTATTCCACCTGGATGTGAAGTGCACTTGCACAAGTACCTGCTCTCTCTGCAAGTGCATGAAGGCGAAATTGAAATGCACATGTCTTTGCAAGTGTACATGTGCGAAGTAGCTGGACAAGAACAATATGCAATACTTAACTATATGTAGGTTCAATTTGTTATAGCCGGTTTATTAGCAACTTTCTTATGACACTTTCTCTAGTTTTGTGGATATGCCCCAACACTGGCACCATCACTGCTTCTATGTGTTAATATCACTTGCAACTCCTGATTCTGAATCCATACATACCACACATGTTCAGATCGGACCATCCAATCAAAAGTTACAACAGTTTACATATTTCGCATAGGCCGGGGGCTTTCGAACCCCCACGATTAATTTTTTTATCTGAATGCTTTCCCCTCGGACCAGTATTGATCTATAGACCATTACCTTCAAATTGATACTGAAAAAGAAACTTTTGCATCTATTTGAAATGACTGGAGTAAAATCCACATATTTCGCAAAGGACGGAGGGGGTTTCGAACCCCCACGCTTCATTTTTTAATCTGAATGCTTTCCCCTCGGACCAGTATTGATCTAGAGACCATTACCTTCAAATTGGTACTGAAAAAAAGAAACTACTGGAAATGACTGGAGCAAAATACGCATATTTCGCATAGGCCGGAAAAGGGATTTAGAACCCTCACGCTTTTATATGCAATACACGCTTTTATGTGCAATCTGCATGTTAATACCACTTGCATCTCATGATTCTGAATCCATACATACCACATTTGTTCAGATCGGACCATCCAATCAAAAGTTACAACAGTTTACATATTTATCATAGGCCGGGGGATTTCGAACCCCCACGCTTTATTTTTTTATCTGAATGCTTTCCTCTCGGACCAGTATTGATCCATAGACCATTACCTTCAAATTGATACTGAAAAAGAAACTTTTGCATCTATTTGAAATGACTGGAGTAAAATCCACATATTTCGCATAGGACGGAGGGGGGTTTAGAACCCCCCACGCTTCATTTTTTAATCTGAATGCATTCCCCTCGGACAAATATTGATCTTGAGACCATTACCTTCAAATTCGTACTGAATAATCAAAACTTATGCATCTACTGGAAATGATTGGAGCAAAATACACATGTTTTGCATAGGCTGGAGGGGGTTTTCGAGCCCCCACGCTTCTTTTTATCTGAATACTTTCCCCTCGGACCAATATTGGTCTATAGACCATTACCTTCAAATTGGTACTGAAAAGAAACTTTTGCATCTATTTGAAATGACTGGAAAAAATACACATATTTCCCTTAGGCCAGAGGGGGTTTTCGAGCCCCCCACAATTCATTTTTTATCTGCATGCTTTCCCCTCGGACGAATATTGATCTACAGACCATTCCCTTCAAATTGGTAGTGAAAACGAAACTTTTACATCAACTTGAAATGACTGAAGAAAAATGCACAGGCACGTTCCTCCACTATTATTACGTATTCATTAAGAGCCATTATTCATTGACCAAGTGATGCTTCGTCGATGGCGCTAGCAATCATGAATGAAGGACTTGCTTAAAGTCCCAACACAGCCACAGTCTCAGGGAAGGTTCGAACCTGTACTCTCCACGTTACAATCGACTTCCGTGCACAATGCACACCCATAAACATGCCCACATGGAACCCATTAAAGACCTATATTCTCATAGGGGGACTCGTATACAGCCCAAAGGCCAAAGGGGTCCTATCTAATGCCCAAGGAATGCTGGCAGAGTGTGAGGTATGCTGAAGACGAAATTAACTGTCCATATGGATTACGGGAGGTTTCGGAGTTACTGGACACTTAATGACTGGGGTAAAGACTTAAAGATCATCAGAGTGACCAGCCCATCATGACCATGGCCTTTGTTTCAAGGCTCTGTTGTGTCCTTACTTAGTGCATCTAGGCAAAGACATCCAGGCAGATAATAGTAAATTACACACCCCAGCCAAGATCACACGGACATGTAGGCTACACACAAGCACCAAACAAGTTCGCACAAACACGTCCTGCTACGACGGTTTGCGCACTGAAGTCATGCTCCTTGATTAATCGTCACGCATTCAGGCGAACACTGACCTACAAGTACAGAGCTACAGAGCTACGAGTTTATAGTGCATTAACATAACATAACATAACATAACAAGGGTTTTAAGTGGTTCAGAAGACGTTTAGTCTGTGTTAGAACCACTGCAATTAACCTGGAACATGATTAATAGCCCAATTTTCCTAGCTTCTTCTTAAAAGCTGTGATAGTGTCCACTGAGACAGTACTATCATCCAAACTATTCCACAAATCTACAACTCTTGCACTGAAGCATTTCTGTCCTAATGTCCCTTTCGGTTTCTTAAATAATTTATACCTATGTCCCCGAGTTGCCTTGTTTGGTGCTAATTCAAAAAACTTCTCCTTCTGCACTGCCTCCTTTCCAGTAATAATCTTGTAGGCTTCAATTAGGTCTCCTCTGCTCCTCCTTCTCTCCAATGTTGTTAGTCCACACCTTTTCAACCTTTCTTCATATCCCAAATCCTTGTAGCCCCAAATCATTTTTGTAGCTCTTCTTTGCACCTTCTCCAGCTTTTCCATGTCCTGTTTCAGGTAGGGACTCCATACCTGGATGCAGTATTCCAACTGTGGCCTAACCAGTGATTTGTATAACCTCAATATTGTATCCTTGTCTCTGGTGACTATTGTCCTTCTTATCATGCCTAAAGTCGAGTTAGCCTTTTTTGATGCTTCAGCACATTGCCTTGAGGGTTTTGCACTCTTGTGCATAATCACTCCCAAGTCCCTTTCTTCCTCACTCACTTTCAACACCATGCCCCCCATTTCATATGAAAACTCGCTGTTTCTCTTCCCCATATGCATCACTGAGCACTTTTCCACATTAAAGAGCATCTGCCAGTCCTGTGACCATCTGAACATTCTTCTTAGATCTTCCCGTAGTATCTCCGCTTCTTTTTCATTTCCCACTGCTCTACATAGTTTGGTATCATCTGCAAATTTAGAAATTTTAGATAAAATCCCATCATCGATGTCATTAATAAAAAGTACGAACAGCAATGGCCCAAGCACTGATCCTTGTGGCACTCCACTTAGCACTGTCGTCCAGCTAGAATGTTTGTCACCTATGCCCACCTTTTGTCTTCTTCCTGATAGCCAGCTTTGAATCCATGCTAATACCTGCCCTCTAATCCCGCATGCTTGCAACTTCTTGGCCAGTCTTTTATGAGGTACTTTGTCAAATGCCTTGGCAAAATCTAAGTAAATTACATCTACAGGCTTTCCCTCATCTATCCTCTCATAGACTTCCTCAAAGAATTCCAAAAGATTTGTCAAACACGAGCGACCTCTAGTAAATCCGTGTTGACTGCCCTTAATAATATTATGCTCATTCAAGTGTCCCACTATATTATCCTTAACAATTCTCTCCATGACCTTACACACAACACTGGTTAAACTTACTGGTCTGTAGTTACATGGTTCACTTCTGTTTCCTTTTTTAAACAATGGCACTACAAGAGCATCTCTCCATTCCTGTGGTACAACTCCAGTCTGTATCGCTTTATTAAAGATCTGTGCTAATGCCTCTCCAATTTCTTCCCTCACTTCATGTAAGAATTTAGGATGTAGTTCATCTATTCCTGGACTCTTGTCAGTTTTTAACCTTTTCAGCTGTTCCACCACATTTTCCTTAGTGAACACTATCTGTGTTAGTCCTTGACCACCACTCTCTAAAAATGCTTGGTTGGGTTCAGGGATGTTTCCTAATTCCTCCAATGTAAACACTGAGCTGAAATATTTATTAAGCGTTTCAGCAGCTTCCACATCATCCACAATAACTTCTCCATTCTCCTCTTCCTTTTTCAATGGCCCTACCCTTTCTTTCCTTTTCTGCTTGCTTCTCACATAGTTGTAGAAACTCTTGCTGTCTTCTTTTACATTTCTTGATAACTTCTCCTCAAAGCTTTTTATTGCTTTCCTGTTTGCATTATTGCATATGTTTCTTTTATTCACATACTTTGCTTTTGATTTCTCAAGTCTTACAACATAGTCACAGTCCAGTCCATTCTTTCTTTCCTTCTTCAACTGCTGAAAATTCTTCCAAGCTTTGTTCTTTGCCCTTCTCTTTCTTTGAACCTCGCGTGTTACCCATGGCCTCTTCTTGTTGGTCCTTTTGTGCTTGGGTATGTTCTCCTCAATAATCTCTTTCATAACTTCATTAAACTTCTTCCAAGCATCGTTCACTCCCAAACCCCTTACTGCAGATTCCAAGTCCTTTTCCTTCAGTCTTTCCCTCACTAATTCATAGTCCGCCTTAAAGAAGTTGGGTCTTTTCACATACGCTTTGACTTCCTGGGTTTGCTCCATGACTAATTCCCATCTGACAACCTGATGATCACTAGTGCTAAAATGCTCCCCCACGCTCATATTTTCTACCATATTTTCCTCAGTTGTTATGACTAGGTCCAAAATGTTGTCTCCTCTGGTTGGCTCCATAACATGCTGTTGCATAAAGCTGGCATCAATAAAATCCAAGAATATCCTATCTTTTTCTCTCTCTCCTTCCAGTTTTTCCCAATCAATATGGTAGTTGAAGTCTCCCATGATCACGGATGTTTCCTTATTAGCCAATTCCAGGAGTTTGCACATCCCTTGATCAGCTTCTTCGGTCGCATCTGGTACCCTGTAGCAAACTCCCACCAGTATCTTAGACCTGTTTATTTGAATTTCACACCAGATGCTCTCCTTGAAGGTCTCATTGCTCATATCCCATCTCTCCACTGCATTAATATTGCTCTTAACATATAGCAAAACCCCTCCAGCCCCATGTCCCACTGATTTCTGGTTAGCTCTGTCCTTTCTAAATAATCTGTATCCATCTAGAGCTAGTTCGCTATCTGTGATTTCCGGTTTTGTCCATGACTCTGCTATTCCAATTATGTCGGGTGACTCGTTATCTGCATACAATTCCAGTTCTGCTCGTTTTGTGATACTTACAATACTCCTCACATTTGCAAACATACACTTTAGCATTTTCCTACCTTCAGTTTCCTTATATTTCCTGTCTTCACTACTGCACGTTTTCTTTTTTCCTGGCTTTTTGTCTTTATTTGTGTGACAGTTAGTGAGTCTTTTTACTGCACTAGCCGTCTTCCCACCAAGTTTAAAGTCTTCATCATGATGTATAGTTGTCTTGCAACCATGTCCGCACCTCGAGCATTCAGATGCAGTCCATCTCTCCCCAAGTAGCCGCCTTTCCAAGGATTGAATTCCACCTCGCAGTATTGAACCATTTCTTCCTCGCACAGTTTCTTCAGCCTCCTGTTTACCTCAACTCTCTTGCTGTCTAACGCCTCGCTCAGGTCCTGCCTTGGCAAAATACCCATTACCACAACTTGCCCCTTTCTGTCCTCGTTCAGTCTCTGCATCATTCTAAGGACATTTCTCTGTTTGCCAAACGGTCGAAAGGAAAAGCAAATAGGAGATCCTTTTTACGAACAGGACTTTCAATGCTTATGCACTATGACTATGCAAACGTTTGTCATTATAATTATGTAATAACACTTTGTACGCAAAGAATTCTATGTAGAATGAATCTGATGTCAAATGTTTTCTTTTGGTCGGATAAGTGGCGGAGTTACGAACGTTTGTCATTATATACAGTATAATAACACTCTGTACGCGAAGAATTCTATGTAGATGTCAAAATGTTTTCTTGTGGTCGGTGACTTAAAATTACTGTCACAATTATTCTCAGCTAACTGACCCGGATCTATGAATGCTTTATTCGGTCCATGCATGGATGAGGGATATTTTGCTGATCCCTGTTGTCCATGTTTCGCTATTTATATTGTGCATAATATTACAATGAATTCCTAACCAGTGGCATACATATTCCAAAAATTTCATTTTAACCTACGTTGAGATAATTACTTACTAAAAAAGCAGCTGTAGGCCTATATAATGCGCCATACATTGTATTGTATTTACGGATATCTAAAGCGGTTTACTATCACAACCGCGCGCCCACAACCGCGCGGCTAATTACCGCGCGCCCACAACCGCGCGGCTATTTACCGCGTGCTATTCATTATGTCGCCGATCAAAACCGCGCTTCTAGTGGCGTTCTTTATCGTAAGACATTTTCGTAGGTATAAACAATTCTTATGAAATTATAGTTCAAAGCTATTATGTTCGAAATCGCACATAACTTAACTCTCCAAGTCTAGTTATTCCTTCGACCTTCGTAATTGTAGAACATGTTGAAGCTTTGTCATTTTTCCTAGTAGAACATTTTATAGAACCTGTCATTTTTCATTTAGAACATTTAAAACTTTGTCATTGTTCGTAGTGTACAAGTCTATTTTTCATTTAGAACATTTAAAACTTTGTCATTGTTCGTAGTGGAACATTTATTGAACGTTTAGGCCTATAAGTCTAGTTTTCACTCTAAATATTTAAATAAAAGAATTAACCTGGAAAAATATCGATTCCATTTTTTTATTTATATCCATTCCATTATTTACAATTTTACTGTTATTCAAAACTTAAAGCGCGGTTTTGATCGGCGACATAATGAATAGCACGCGGTAATTAGCCGCGCGGTTTTGTGTGCGCGGTAATTAGCCGCGCGGTTGTGGGCGCGCGGTTGTGATAGGATACCATCTAAAGCGCCTCTCCCAGTACAACCTAATCAGTGCGAAGTGCCCATGAGAAAAGAAGCTAATGCAACATGTGGAGGCATTTGTGATTGAAAGAAACTCAGTAAATATCACTCAATGACACGAATTGTTGAGACCCAACGCTTGTGCGTGCGAATAGCATCGTTAGACCTGTTCGACCTCTATTCAAAACCACCCATGGCCCACTTGGCCCATAGGGCCATAGCAATTGAAGTGCCACTTGTTGACAACAATAAAGTCTGGAAAAGGCCAAGACAACATGTTGTTCGGTGTCTGTGAAATTCTTACTTGATCTCTTTACTAAACATAGCCGATGAAAAGCGTATTATTTGAACCGGATTTCCTTCTGGAAAACAGCGTCTGAGGCACCACTAGGCCTACTAGGTCATCCGCACGCGCTCGGTTTATTTGAAAAGAGTGCACTCAATGGCCCAGATAGCTCTTCGCGAGTTATGTCGACTGTCTAGAAAGACAAGAGCGACCGGTCTTGGTGTCACCTTTTTGCTGCGTCCGTCAAAGCAGAACGTGTGAACCGCCTCAGGACACAAAATTCAGCTCAGTCATGAAGTCTGCCATCAATTCATACTTCAGTGTAAACAACAAAACATGCAGTTCCCTTTCCCGCGTGCGAATCGAGTGATAGATATCACACATATAATAGGGGCCTACGTCGGATCAAGCATTTATAACGTCGGCCTATATGCCGATAAGTGATAACAATATGTATTGTATATGTATAGGCACCTATGCCGCATTTATTTATGACTTAGTGAAAATAGGTGGTTCTGTATAATACAGTAGGCTCATGCATTATGATTAACAATTTATCTGCATGGGAAATGATTGTATTTAGACTGAGTATTGTACGGGGTGAAGTTATACAACAATAGCTGCCAAGTTATAAATTGTTGTGCAGCGCTTCATGACTAACAGGCTGAATGACTTGGCGCTCTACTCCGTCGGGTCTCCGTCAGCTGTCAACTATATCTCCTGAGACTTCTTCTTCTTCTTCGTCCTTTAGGTTGGAGAACACAGAACTACGAAGAACTCGACAAGAAACAGGAAACGCCCATGCAATGATCGATGGGTCGTTTATATAATTTATCTACGGTTCAGTTAACTTAAAATAAACTGTTGAATTCTGGTTGAGCTAGTTTTTCGGGGAATTTCTACGCATTACCAGCTTTAGCTTCAAAAAGGGTGCAATAAGAACGCCCTCTTTGGGAGTTTAGTATTTTAGAGAGACCCTTGTAGTTAAATCTTTGCATTGGCTTCCTGATCAGCGAAGGATTTATTTCAAATTGGGGCTCATAGTTTTATTAAACATCGAACTTCGAGCCAAAATACGTGCAATCGGTCTTTAAATTCTCCAGACTTATCGTGATTCAGTGAGGTCATTTGATTGTCTTTCTCTGGTCATTCCAAAAAGAACTGTTCTTGGTGAACGAGCGTTTTCGTTTGTTGGACTTAGAATCTGGAACTCTCTCCCTGTATATTCCGTTCTCCTCTGTCGCTTATGTTATTTCGTTCTCAACTTAAGCTAATTAGCCTGTTTCAATCTGATCAACTACCTTAGGCTGACTATCTGTGTTGTTCAGCTGATCTTCTGATATTGACCTAATTAAGGCTTGGTTTTGGTGCGCCATCAGTTAATGCCTTGAACATTAGATAGGCGGAAGAAGTGACTAATAATTCATGATGACGAAGAAGAAGAAAACGATGATGCAGTGTGATTCTCCTTACAGATTTTATTTTAGTTATAGTTACAGTTATAGTTAATGGTTTTTATTTTAGTTATAGTTAGGCCTACAGTTATATATAGTTAGTATTATTTTTTTAGTTATAGTTATAGTTATAGTTAATGGATTTTTATTTTAGTTGATTTTAGTTACTACTTAGTTACAATAATTAAGTCTATAAGCAAAATTGTGCGTATTAACACGCTGTTTAACAATTGCTCAGAGCTTTGAAAGCCTTTGAAGCATGGGTGCATTCAGCTTCATGAATATACGAGTTTCCAAAGTAACTGACAAATTGCATAATAAAAATATCGCATTTTCGATCTCATTTATGTCGAATCGTCCATATTGCACTTCCTTTTTTATTTTTTTGCATTAGCGAAAATAAAGATGAATTTTCGTTATTGCTATTTTCGTTATAGTTATAGTTATAGTTAATGATATTTTTAGTTATAGTTATAGTTATCGTTAACGAAATCATTTTATTTTCGTTAACGAACATTTTCGTTATCGTTATCGTTAACGAGAATCACACTGCGATGATGATGATGATGATGATGATGATGATGATGATGATGATGATGATGATGATGATGATGATGATGATGATGATGATGATGATGATGATGATGATGATGATGAATGATGATGATGATGATGATGATGATGGCGATGATGATGATGATGATGAT
Organism: Aporrectodea caliginosa; assembly: GCA_020284085.1. Lineage (NCBI taxonomy): Eukaryota > Metazoa > Annelida > Clitellata > Crassiclitellata > Lumbricidae > Aporrectodea > Aporrectodea caliginosa. The sequence continues at coordinate 12,958 of JACEVL010002362.1, forward strand.
GATGATGATGTTGATGTTGATGATGATTTATCATGTTTGTCTCTTGGTCCAGATGGCAACCCGGGAACAGTCGCGGACCGGCAGCCAGTACCGGGTCGCGAACCAAAGTTTGAGCAGCGCTGCCCTAACCCTATCTTAATTTAGCCAGAATTAAATGGGTCATCTAATTGGGACAAACATCTCAGGACCAGCAACGCCCTTTCTAAAATGCGAATACGGCCTATAATTGGCCTACCTGACTTTCGTACAGGTGTTACTAATGGACATTTCTGCATGCATGACCGTTCAACCGTGTAAAACAGTCTACGTAGTTATCATGTTGACGATCTTCACACGCAGATGACACCTGTATATAAGCCTAATTTTTAAAGGGTTGCTCGATAGTGTATTGGTTAGCGTCATAGTTGTTAAAAACGATCAAATCGAAATAAAAAACGGAAAAACGTCGTTTTTTCAAAAAAATAAAAATCGGAAAAAAACGGGGAAAAAACGATTAAGAAAAATAATTTGACTTTGCTACATTTTAAAATTAAAAACCTTGTCTACACGGGAGCAAGACAAAATGTACCAAGACGAAAAGTACCAGGTCAAAAGGTACCAGACAAAATGTACCACGTCAAAATCTACCAGACACAATGTACCAAGACATAATGTACCGCGACAACAAGTACCACGTCAATAACTACCAAGACAAAATAGACCAGACATAATGTACCAGCATATCTAGGCCAAGCATGTAGGACTATGAAGACAATCCCTTCTCGACTGTGTTGTACAGATGTTTATTACTTAGTCCATCCCTTCTCTATATTGTGTATATTGTGTTGTAGTCTTCAGTTGACGTTCATGACTCTTACAAAATGGCTACGTTTATCGTTTTACTAAGAAGCGAAATGGGGCAAACGGCAAAGAGATTTGGGTTTGTGAAGAGCGAACATGTCAATCCGGATTACATACCAAAGACGACGTTGTAGTGCAGGCACCAACAGCACACAACCACGCACCTAAACACGGGAAAGCAAAAGTCGAAGCTATGCGTTCAGAGATGAAAAAACGTGCTCAGATAACAGAAGAAGGAACACGACAGATCGTTCATCAGAGTCTAACGCAAGTTTCTGTTCAACACGCCCATCTTCTTCCGAGCAGAGCAACACTGTCACGGGATGTTTGTCGCCATCGGCAAAAAAATGGATTGAACGATAGACAGATGGATTTATATACAAAAACTATCGGTGGTGAGGACTTTCTGCGTGTCCAGGAAGATGGCATGCTCATCTTCGCTGCGCAATTGTCTGATTTTATATTTGGGCTGGTAAATTTTGTCTCTCTCTTCATACATTTTGTCTTAGTACTTATTGTCTTGGTACTTATTGTCTTGGTACTTATTGTCTTGGTACTTATTGTCTTGGTAATTATTGTCTTGGTATATTTCGTCTTGGTACATTTTGTCTGGTACATATTTTCTGGTAGATTCTGTCTTGATACATTTTGTCATGGAGCCTGTTTACACAATTTAATTTTAATTAGCAAATAAAATACCTTTATTAGTAAACACCAAGTAACATTAATCTACAACAATTATTTTCTTTTTCATAAGTTTGGTTTAATACAAAATTGAGAAATTTAAAAAAAATGAAATCTTTTCAAATTTAAATTGTAGGCCTATACATATAAGTCCACTTAGGTCCATGCTGACATAAACAATAAAAAACTAAACTTTGTAAGTAAAGAGTATAGGCTATAGGCCCTACTTAATTAAAAATTGTACTTACAATTCTGACTTATATAAGAACTTAATATGAAGTAATATCAGTCAGTTTATCAGTTAATCAGACATTACCGTGTACAAAGACAACATTTTGATTAAGTTTGGACTGTATAGCTAGGCCTAATAATTTCAATAAGGTCTTCTTCTTCTGGTTCTCTGTCTCTTATATAGGCAGGTTCAAATGTCCGACGTCACAATTCCTCTAGTTGCTGGGCCTCTTCTTCAGTTTTCTGGAATAATAATAATAATATTAATAATAATAATAATAATAATAATAATAATAATAATAATAATAATAATAATAATAATAATAATAATTTCTAAGTCCCTGGGGAATGAAGTACATAATGGCAAAAAAATAAAAAAAAATAATAATATCTTTTTCTTTATTGAAGCGCCTGACAAACGCACTGCGCTGTACATTTACATGTTATGCAATTGAAATCTTAACTACTAACAGAACATACAGCCTGCAATACACGGCGCTAATAGCAGCCTACAAAGCATGTCCGCCTACGGATATCGATCTCGGTACCTCTCGCTCTCTATGCCAGTGTGTTATCCAATGCGCTATCGGGCCCCGATGGTGACGGCTCAGTAGACGTGGCTAATTCATTTCCCTAAGAATAATGCAAACAATGATCTACACGTTTAGGACTTGTCTACTGTACACCATGCAACCACAATGCACAGGCCTACTTGTGAAATGTAATCTGCGTAGGCCCTATTTCTTTAAAGAAATCGTACCATGATCTATGGTATTGTTGTTGTTGTTGTTGTTATTATTATTATTATTATTATTATTATTATTATCATTATTATTATTATTATTATTATTAATATTATTATTATTATTGATATAACGCTCACATCACAGCATTATTAATATTTTATTTTTATTATTATTGTTATTATTATTATTATTATTATTATTATTATTATTATTATTATTATTATTATTATTATTATTATTATTATTTTATTATTATTTTATTTTTTATTATTATTTTTATTATTATTATTATTATTATTATTATTATTATTATTATTATTATTATTATTATTATTATTATTATTGTCATCATCATCATCATCATCATCATCATCATCATCATCATCATCATCATCATCATCATCATCATCATCATCATCATCATCATCGTCATCGTCATCATCCAATCCAGCATCGTCTGTCTTGGTCTTCCTCTTGTCCTCTTCCTCCATTTTCCCTTCAATGACCGTTCTTAGTAGTGATTCTCCTCTCAGCGTGTGTCCGCTCCATTTCCTTTGTCTCTATCTTATTGTGCGCATCAAGACTCTTTCTTCTCCAATTCTTCCCATCGTAATCGTAATCGTAATCGTAATCTCCAAACTTCTAAAGCGCCACTCGAAAGCCAAGCGCAGGGCACCAGCTTATTCACGAGCGCTGCGTCTAATCAGAGGGGTTGTCCAAAAGAGTAGTCCGAGGGAGGTCCGAGTCCGGTTTCCAGGGGATCAGAGAGGGCACAGCAGATGTTAAGGCGGGTGTCTTTTAGGTCGAGGATTGGAAGGTACAGGATCAGATGAGTCAGGATAAGAGTTCTTGACAAGCAGAGACTTTAGTTTCGAGTGGAAAGCCTTGGGGGTGATGGATAGAGGAGCCTGAGGCAGATGATGGTGGATGATTGGCGATGATGGTGGAGGAACCTAAAAAGTGCGGAATTCAGGAGGTAGATCGTTCCAGAGACGCGGCGCAGTGTTGGATATTGCTCGGTTGGAGAACTTGAGATGAGTAGCCTACTATAGTGACCGGGGGTCTAGAAAGAGTGAGAACGGAGGATGATCGGGTAGAACGGGTTGGCAGGATGGTGAAGAGTTCGCGAAGATATCTGGGCTGGGAGTGTTGTAGGGAGTTGTAGGTTAGTGATAGCCTAGGACTTTGAAGTGAATTCGCTCTGGGATTTTTAACCAATGGAGTGATTTGAGGATTGGAGTGATGTGATGATGCTTGGGCGTTCTGGTGACGGCTCTGGCTAATGAGTTTTGGATGAGCTGCAGACGCTTTAGTTGGGTGGCTTCAAGGTTGAGAAAGAGGGAATTGCAATAGTCGAGCTTTGAGTGGACAATGGAGGTAGCAATGGTGGAGGCAGTTTTGAAGTCGAGCATGGGTCGGATGCGGCGGAGGTCACGAATGTGCATGAAGCAGGAGCGCGAGAGGTTGGAGATGTGATTAGAGAAGGAGAGATGTGGATCAAAAGTAACACCAAGATTGCGGACAGGTCGGGGCATCAGAGGTGAAGGTAAGAGATGAAGAGTTAGTAGATAGGAGTATTGAAAGGTCAGGTATTTTCTTGATTTGGTCAGGAAGGCCGAGGATGATGAATTCTGTTTTGGAAGGGTTGAGGCAAAGCAGGTTGGACGACATCCATTGAGAGACTAGGTTAACCACATTGAGTAGTTTTGCAATGGAAGTAGAAAAAGAGCTAGGGGAGAAGGATATGCAGAGTTGGGTGTCGTCTGCGTAGAGATGGTGGTCAACACTTCTTCATTTGTTATACGTTCTGTCCAGCTGATTTTTTCTTAAGGTACCTATAAGGTACTGTATCCTAATGATGAAATGCGGCAATGTGTCGACTCATTTGCTTTCACCGCAAACTATGTTTCTGTTGCAATGAAAGGCAGGTGCCCGATTTGCAACTGACTGATCTCTATTCTTAGATCAATGCAAATAGTTTGTCAAGAATAAGAAGCAAGCACTTAATCGTGAAACACAGAAGATTTATTGAGAAGGAGATTCAACACTCAACCGCTGACGTATTTAAATGAACGAGAGCGCTGATTACCATATTTAGCACAAGCCACAGCCATCTATTATAAGCAGTTTATGCTGTTAAAGCAACTTGAAAATTTATAATTGCTATGCTCATTTGTTGCATATGCTTTGTGTGAAGTACATAATGAAGTTAGCCGGATTTACTGCGTGTTAAAACACCCTCATATGGTGGCGCTGAGCTATCCATTGGGAACCTTAATATATAGTCCATGAGGAGGTGTTGAATACAATAGGCGTTTTCGGCGTTTTCTTATATTATTTTATTTGAGATGTTATGAAATGATTTTTATTGATTATAAAACTCTTATCTGGACGCGTTGATATTCACCACCCATCTTCTAATAAATTTATTTGTGTTTATGTCCTTGTCAAGCGCGTCTTGTACAATTTACACGGAAGAGGTTCTCGACAACGATGATTGGACTAAACGAGGCCCACATCCGTGTCAAAGTTCAACGACAGTGATAAAGACTGTATCTAATCGCTCGGACATTGTCCCTTGTTCTATTCAGAAACAGGTCATCTATTTTTATGACAACCGATGTCCTACTCGAGTGTTGCCACAGAGGACCCTGAGAAGGCTCTGAGAGTTCTGACCCTTCCGTGTCAAAATTCACGATCAGCTAAAGAGACTTCTGGGGTGGGCACAGTTAGAACAGAAATGCCTCGGCCCACTCGAAAGTGGAAGGTCTTCCCGGGACGAAACCGGTTCTGTTGCGATGGTCGACTTATGACGAGCAAACAATCTGGGATTTTCTATTTCACATGTGCGCTGATTATAGTCACGACCGGACTATTCCTTGGTTTTGAGTTAGTTTTTTAGATGGCTATTACTAATAATTATAATGATAAGCTTCGTTTATTAACCATTCACCTAAACCCCTTCCACTACTCCTTTATTGCTGATTAAAAATGTCATAAGAGTAAAAATGGTGGTATGTATGAGTCACAATGGCTACTTCCTTCGAATTGCCCATTTCAGTACCTTTGTTTCTTTGGTAAACTTGCGCTTTAAGGGTCCCGAATAATGACACCCATATTGGAGGGCAGTATTGACACTAATCAGCCTAGTTCAGTGGAAGAAGAGTAGCACTAATGGCGTCGGTTAGGGTCATGTTAAGCGTCGTGAGGGTCGTTTAGGGTCAGGGTTAGCGTTTGTGTTGTCATTAGAATATCTTCAAAATCGGGACCCCTAAAGCGCAAGTTTACCGTTACTTTCATATACATATATTTATATGTATTTTTATCTATACCTATATTCATACAAATGCACGCAGATGTTTCACATGTAAAATATTTTGGCTACCTTGGCCTTCATTTTGTGGCATATTCAACAACTGCATTGGTAAACACTAAACACACAGACACGCACACACACATACACACGCACAAACCACTGTCTGATGACAAAATGTTGATTTAATTAAACCATTGGAGTATTAAATTGGAGTTTAGTTCCCCAGAGTCCCATAAGATTAGATAATTTGTTGTGATGCAATAACTCAAATCTGCCATCAATAATTTAGGTGCTAGGTTGGCAGTAGTTTGTGTCAACCCATATTGTTCATTAATTAGAGCGCCTCTGAGTAGATATCTTGAAGAGGTGCTATATACATTCTCAGAATGAATGAATGAATTAGCTACATAAATGAAGTTCGTATTTGGTGTTTTTGAGGATCTTTCATCATCAAATGACCCATTTACCAATATTAGGAGTACACTGGGTGGTATGTCTAATTGGTCCACCCCTAGTATATGGCATTAGTCTACATGTATGAATGAATGAATGATATTAGATTTGCATGCCAGACGTCAATACTTGAGTCAGCGGCATGGTCAGTGGCTACGATGAGGGGAGATGGACAGCCAAAGGTGGAAGATAAGTGATGGATTCACGAAATAGAAAGTTTTAAGTTGTCTTTTGATGGATGAATGTTCAACTAGAAACTGGTTTTCATTTGTCAAATTCACGCTTGATAAATATACAGTACCTACTTTCATTTGTCAATCATTTGTCATTAGACATTTTGAGAAGAACTGGGACAGAAGGAAACGGTAGTGGAAAGAATAAAGAAACGAAGACTAACATGGTATGGACATGTGATCAGGATGGAGAACGGAAGAATGCCGGCAAAGGCGCTGCACGGA
>JACEVL010002363.1:0-19939 GCA_020284085.1 Aporrectodea caliginosa
AGAGATAAACAGCGTGATGGACGGTAAAGATTTTTGGCAGATGCCGATAATGCGGTGGTTGTGACAGTGAGAAAGCATTATTGGCAGTAGTAATAGAATTGCAATTGTTGTCCTGTTACGTAGTGGTGGTTATGATGGTGAAAAGTAGTGAGTATGGAGTAAAGGTCATAGTGCACGGAAGTGTTGCCTTGTTAGTTTGGTTGTTTTTGCTGGTGATGGAGTCGGCGCTATTGTGCTATTGGTGTTGGGTGTGGTCTTGGTCTTGGTGGTCTTGGTGGTGTTTTTGGCGTTGTTGCCGTTGGTGGAATGGGTGTAGTTTGTGGCAGTGGTAGTGGTGGGGTGTGAAGGTGGTGGTGGTTGTGTACAATGGTTAGCATAAAAGGTGCAAATAAACTCAGTATTTTTTATCGTATCATGGATTTTGATCTTTGGCCCTAATAACAATGACAATTTATATTGCGCCGTAACACAGCCACGTGACAAGGGCGCCTCACAGTCAACTAATAGCCGGGTAGGCCTTAGAGAACAGAGTTTCTTACCTAACGACACAGACTACTATTACGATGATTGCAGCGATTACTGGTACTCCAACGCCCACTCCAATTCCAACAGCCAAGGCAACTGAAATTTCAAATAGTTTTAAACTGGATCATCATCAAAATAAACCATAATTCGAACATTTCTTATAGCGAGAATAAAACTTTTAAATTTTGCACTTAGTGCTTTATCTGAGTAGACTTTGTCTATGTAAGTTTGGCATACTAAGCACAGCTGAACAGAAGATAGTGGGGATTAAGAAAGAGCTATCTTTTAATTGGCATTAACTCGTTTCTTGATGACTATGTGCCAGCATTCAGCAACCACATTTCAAATGAACACATGCATATTTTTTTACTAGAGCCATGTATTAAATTTAAAGTAAGACACAATCATAGTAAGTATATAGCGACGCATTTTCTTATTTAGTGAACATCGCATTGTGCCAAAAACAGGACATTAAAACGATGGCGATGCATTGCGTTGTTAACGTTGGCATCGAATTAGGCCTTTTTGCGCAACGTTAAAGGATAAGAGTAGCTTAGGCAATTTTTCCTATCTGTTACCTGTAACAAGTTGCGCCCTGTCAGCTTGGTGTTGTGAATAAACGAAATTGATTGATTGATTGATTGATTGAGCTTTCTATTTTTCGAAGCAGATAAATTGCTAAGGTTGAAATGGATATTGACCTGATTAGGCCTACAGATTAGCTTTGTTGCGAAGTAGGTTGATGCCTTCTGCACACCGGCGCAAGAGAAATTAATAATTACGACTACCGTTTAATTGGTTATAATTAGAACTTTGTATAGTGCCGCATCAGAAGAACTTTACCAGAGGCGTTTCTGCAATAGCCTAAACGATTTTAATTATTACTATGGACAGAAGGTTGCTCAGATAACAAGTGACAGCTCCCGCACACACGCAGAGCTCTACCAACAAATATTAACTAGAGTTAAGAGATGGCAAGATAAAGGCATGTTGCGCAAATGTACACGGAATGATTAGTTTTAGCCTGGATTCTCTATGCATTTATTTTAGAATAGAACATGTAGCACTTCCAAAACATTAGAAGTTTAAAAAATATGCACACGGAATCGTTAGTTAGTTTTAGCCCGGATTCTAAAGGCGTTTATTTTAGAATAGAACATGTAGCAAAACATTAGAAGTTAAAAAAAATATGCAGCGTTATTTTCAGAATATTGCATTTGCCCTATGTTATGCCTATCAAGGCCTAAGTTTGCAGAAACATAATTATATCCTGCTCACTCGGTGATGAATCCGCACTTTTGTCACTTTTCGATGAATTTGATCCTGGGCTGCTTGACTGAGTGTGTCCAGTTTGTGCAGTGATACTTCTAGTAGAGGACGTTGTTACTGGAAGAGTGGTAGCGCTTGCTGTAGTGAGCGTTGTTGCTTCCAGAGGTGTTACTAAATGCGCACATGTGCAAACATTAATTTTGCATATTTGCTTATTTAATTCACTTGCGACTCGTTCAGAGAAGGAAAATCCTAATTTGAATGCAAGTCAATTGTGCACAAACTCATTTACCACACACTTTACCACACACACACGCACAATAATGCACACACACACATACACACACACACCACACATAGCACACACACACACACACACACACACACACACACACACACACACACAATAAACACACACACACACACACACACACACACATTAGAGCCATAGTTGAACATAGTTTCACCTGAAGTGCAAACAGGTAAAACAATAATTCAGCAGTCTGACACATTTTGCTTTGAGGTTACGACCAGGTGCATTTGCAAAAATAATAAAATTATTATCGAAATCACACGAAGCCCCTGGGTTGGAACTGCGGATGCACTTCTAAATATCTTCATAAATCAACCCATGCACAGCAACAGCAGAACCTAATGCGCAAAACTAAATATTTAAATATTTATAATGCAGTCTACTGTCTATAACTGAGGCGCGAAACATTATTGGTTCTTTTCAAATTGACACTTCTCACATTCGTGCGTACGGATGACACATCAATGTTATACACTAAGTTATGCATACATAGAAACAATAATTATATGTGTACAGTTATGTTTACAAGCACGCAGCTATGCATATATACAGGGTCCACACAGTTACACACATACCTACATTGCATGCATATAGTCTGAAAGGTTCATGCTACGAGTAGCGCTTTATAAATGATCATGATACAATATATGCACACATGATTGTGCTTTATTATATATAGGGCTTACACACATACGCACATACATACATGCATTGCATGCATATCGGTACATATGCAGTTTTTTTATGCACATATACATTCATGCATGCATACACACATTCATGCATGGATACGTTGATTAATACAGTCTATTAGTAAAATGTGCGAAATCAATTGCAGTTATGAACTGTTTTGAACATAATTATCACTGGCATACCTGTGTGACAGACTACGTATATGGCAGTGTTGCAGTCTTTTGCAGACCAGCTGTACATGTAGGTTGGATAACAGTTAGGACATACGATCAGACACGGTGAATACCAGTCAGCATAGTTTACTGTCCATTTTGAAAACTTTACGTCCTCTCCTAAAATATGCAGTCAATTTTTTACAAGAACTAATACCGATACTTACAAAGTTCATTATAGAAAATGTAATCATGAGTTTTCGTTTTGCCTTGAACTATCATCAAGCGACTCAAACTTTGTCCAAAGATATAACTTAAAAAGCCCGAAAGTCGAAAATATAGCACCCACTTAACGCAGGTGATGATAACATATACTAAGTAATTATCCAGCAATTAGCGAGAGCTATGATATAAATGCTTTAGCCTACTTACCTTAAAAAACAAAGGTTTCTTATACCGTTATATTATTGCCTATAGCAATGTTATGTAAGTCATATGCTGCACGTGAGTTCTCGAGTACTACTAAGAGTAGCATACTTTGTTTCAGGTACAAAAAACTCGGTACGATTGCAAGCATTTCAAAGCTGTAGGCTACTCGAGTTGTACTCTTTTGAAGACTCGTAATAACATACTTAGACATACCAACTAAAAATTGATGATAACAGATACGTGTACTTAAATCTATCTAATGCGCAATTAGACTAAACATGTCACGAGCGAAAGTTATTAAACGGTTTTAGTTCAATTGTACCGACGCAAATTGTCTACCTGAATCTTTCCATATGTACCACGTGACTCGCAGTCCTATCCAGTATCGAACATTTGGATCGGAACCAAGCCAGGAAGTGAAGTTGATGCTGTCGATATTTTCAAACGAAGCTAAATCTCCTCCGTCTTTTAAGCACCTGTTTCTCGCCTCATACCAAGACACAGATGCATTAAATGCGATGTAACATTTCTCTACAGACTGGCGGACGTTTGAACCAGTTGAAGGACACCAGGAAACTATATGAGTGAGATAAACACAGTTCAGAATTCTCAGGTCCGCAAACTTCACAGCATAGATTGAAATTTTGAGACTTTGAAAACCTCTGATAAATTAAAACAAGTGTTTTTATTACCATTGTAACAGCAACAGCAGGAACCCTGAAAAAAGATTGGCTAACGTGAGCGGCAGGTCTCGGGCAGCAGCGAAACTTTAGTGGACTTGACGGTGGATCCATCAGATTGACAATGGCAAGTCCATATCGAATGGAGGGCATATCTGGTAAACCCGGAACATGGCCTCCCTACTGCGAGATGGAAAGGAACTGGGGAACCTACCATCTCAACATCTCCAAACAGCATCATGAAAATGGATTGTTCATGATGCGGCCGACCCTCGACACGAGGATGGCTGAGAACAGAACAGAACTAATTTTTTAAAAAAACGATTTTGATATCCTGTTATGGGACTTATCACAACCGTCGAATATTACCAAACCTACGCTTCCATGGGGAAGTGAGTAGTTGCTGTTCTCTCTGTATTTTATGATGCTATACGACGTCGGTGTTGATCTGTTTAGCCTAGCATCGGTGAACCCCTAATGCCTCGTCTCACAGCAACTAAAATGTCCAAATTATGCGGCTAATGCCAGTTTCGGCGACGATAGTGTTCTTGCTTTCCAGGCTTCTTACGCTCCACGTTACCAGTGACAGATCAATTTGTAGCCTATCGTTGGTTGAAGGAGAGATATGGCGGTTGTCTTGTACGGTGTGTGGATGACAGATGTAAGGAGAGAACTACGCCGAGTTGCAGAAAAAAGTCATAAGAGCTTGATTAAATTTGATTGGGCATGCAACATACTTCACAAAACGAATATTCGAAGTCTCTCGAAATACGATTTTTTATGTTAAAAAGCAGTATCCTTGATTGTTAATCGGCAAAAGAATAAATTGAAATTTGCGCAAAAATATGATAAAGTTCCGATTTGCACCAAGACAACCGTGCAGACCATTTTGTCACGACGAAGTCCCCCGCACTTCATTAATATACAAGTGGTAATATACAAAGTGGTTAAAATGCCTGAAGAAAGTATGATTACTTCATAAACCAATTTCAACGCCAGCCATGAATCACCTGCATATTCGCAAATGTAGCTGTTGGTAAAATGTGGCTGCTGTGCCGTTAAGTAGAACGGTGATTTGCCATTTTGACCTCTGAATGCTAGCGAAGCTATGTACCATGTTGGATCCCGAGTGTCTGAGACTTCAGATTCTAAAATAACAGGAACAAAAAAGAGCCGAAATATTAAGTAAGAGCTATTTTGTCAGAAAAATTAAATGATGAGCACATAGCACTTTAGTTTATACATTGCACAACGTGCAGGCCGATCCTAAATAATCAGAACTTATAATTCGCCTATGGCTTCACAGTTTCAGTGAGTTTTCTGCGCTCTCTGTCTCACTCTCTCTGTCTCTCTGTCTCTGTCTCTGTCTGTCTCTCTGTCTGTCTGCCTGTCTGTCTGTCTGTCTGTCTGTCTCTCTCTCTCTCTCTCTCTTGCACCATTACGAGGTTCTGAAACCTTACATCATACACTTTCGAAACATTACCTAATAAGGCGATATGTATCGTAGTTTGAGCATCTGACTGCCACAAGAAACATATTTCAAGCTTAGAAATACCCAAAACAATTTGAATAAAATTTGACTTAATTGTTTATGCCTTTCCATTCTTAATTCTAACTTCACCAAAATTGTGGCAGATTCTAATGCATTTATGTTTCACCTTTAAACCGAAAGTTGTAAGTCACGTAAAAGTAGCACCTGCTGTCAAACCCCTTATGACCCGTTTGGAAAAAGTGTCCGACTTAATACAGACGTATGCGTAAGCCTTGAATCAACGAACTTCAATGACAATGCCATACGCTTCTTAGAAGTATTATGGCTCATTAAAATATAAACCAGTATCTTCGAAGGCGAAAAAATGCTGCATAGAGTCATAGACGTTTCAATGCGCTACCTGGTAAGTTTGGCAATGTTGAATTCAACCAGTGCCAAGTATATCTATTGGTATAGTCGCTGACTCGCTCGGCATCGGTCCAAACATTTTGAAATCTGATTGGGTTAGAAGGGTCAGAAATGTAGCTTTGGACAGCATTATTGGTTTCTTCGTCTTTAATGATGATTAAAGTAGATTGAAGATCATTGCATCGTTGTCTTGCGTTGTCAAAAGAAGCAGTTAACCATCGATTGTTTGAGGTGTCGTATTGTACATCAAAGCAATGCATCTCCACTGAAGTGTTATAGCATCTTGGAAATTCATTGGCGCTCTCTGCTACTTCCGCCAGATACAAAATCCCTGGAATGAGAAATGCAAGTAAATATTATTACGCTATCGCAGTTATGTAACACAACATCAGCATTTTACTGGCGATATTTTCAGTTAACGTGACTGCAAATTAACGGCCATTATTGAATAAGACACCTTCTACTATGCAAAATCAAGTCAAGTCGAATGCAATCAAGTCATATTGACTGAAACCTATGCTAACGGCATAGGGTATATTCTACTTTATTTTCAGTTGATTACATAATAGAACATTGAACATTAGGCAGCACTGTTACTTATTTGTTTCAATTAATTATTATTAATATTAATACCAATTTTCCTAAATCCTGAGGGATCCTTGATACCTTGGGTAAGAAAAAGAAAAATATTAAAAATATATTAAAAAATTACAATGTTAATTAATATCAATATTAATTAATATTAATATTAATTAATATTAAAATAATAAATAATAATTGTTATTAAATGTTATAATAATATTAAGATTAATATTACTACTAATATCATTATTAATATATTACAACAATACGTTATTAATAATAATAAGATTATTATAAAGATTAATATTAACCACACGTCTGCTGTGCCCCAGATATGAGCAACTATTGTGTCATTGTTTGAGCCTCTGTCTATTTGCATATTCATCTCTTCTTGAATCATATAATCACAGGTAAATAATTATGAGCACATAGTCTAAAGTTTGCTTAACGTGCTTAATCCTGCATAAGGTGGTAACGACCAGAAACGTACCTGCCACAATTAGGAATAATGTACATGTAAAATCACACAGCGACCCGGATAACTTCATTATTAGATAGAGAGAAACACAATTATTTCGATATCTGTCTGACTATGTAGGAGGGCACTGCCAAGACTACGTCTCTAGACTAGTCCACAGACTTTTAAAACGTAGGTGGTTACTCATCATAGCACGTAAGGAAAATACGGTTTCCTTCATTGTTCAGCGTGTATTGAAATGCGCAGAGGCGTAACGTCTAGGCTTGTAAGTTGACGAATCAGCGTCATTCTCATTAGCTTGCGCTATGCTAGGCTCACCCAGTGAATCTGTCAAATCCACGTTTCAATGGATCACCCTAAATGGACCATGGTTCTCACATTCTAACAGAAAATCAATTACCTTGGGCCTACACGACTTAACAAGCTAAAATAGCTGAACATTATACACAGACTGACGTACTTATACGGCCAACACATCAACACTAATACAGTTGTTCAAACATCAACTTCGGCGATGGAATGCAACGGTCGCTTTTCACGAGGATAACTGTCAATGATGTAGATTACTGCTTTGAGTTGCAAAATTTATATAATGCACATGAAATGCATCTATTCTGAGCCCCTACAAGGGCTTCACCAAGTGGAGGTCTTAATTCTGATACACAGGGCGTTGATCAACAGGAAGACCAAGCTATTCGCTGCAAATGAGGCATGGTGTTTCTTTAATGAAAGCGGTGAAACTAAAGAGTCAGTTAGTTTATCCCTAGTATGGACTCTTGATGATAGCAGTGACATCATAGGGTCAGATGAGGCAAGGAAAGGCAAGATAAGATCTGATAAGGTGAAATTAAATCTGATGATGTAAGGTAAGTTATAATCAGTCAAAAGCTTAGACACTTAACAAGACGAATTGCACTTAGGCTTCCAAAACACTACACAAAATATTGCTTTAGTGGGAGATTCCTTTCACACCGCAAGCAAAAATTCATGTTTAAACTTCGACTATATATATATTAGAGGTAGGTCGAGCATTATGACATGTAAGACTGCGTCCACACAATTCTTCAGCACATGCTATTGTCATGCACTTGGCCAAAGGATGACTGTTAGGCTTGTATGCCTGCCGACGAACCGTCGCCAAACTGAAAAATATCGTATGTCTGCGACTGGCGCTATTTATAAGCTATTTAAAGCGTCACATAAGGTTTTGACTCATTGATTCCTAATCACTATGTGACTAATTCTCTTATCTTATCTTGCTTTTCCTTGGCTCACCTGACCTTACCTTGTCTTAACTAACTTTACGAAGTACACTCCTTAGAGCCTATCCCAGTTCTGTAGATCTTTCTAAACAAATGATTCTTGGAGTCACACCTCAATTCAGTGTCTATAGGATAACATGTTATCGTTCACGACTTGCACTGTTACGAACATGTAGCGTGCCGATGAGTATCGAATAAAGGCCGCCTTAGGCTATGAGATACCAAATGGACGTCTAAAAGATCAACACTGGACGAAAAATGTTTTAGCGCAGAGTTCATCAGTTAGCAAGCAAATACTCAGCAAGGAAAGTTAGGCCTACCAGAGGTGGCTTCCGCAAACACACACTCCCAACCATCCAGGGTTCACAAATGTGATATCATGTTCAGAGTTTCTGTCCTCTGTTGCATCGAGGTGAAACTTATTGTATGCTCAACCTAAATAGCTTATACCCCGGTCACGATCTTGGTCTGAGCTACGTCCAATGAAACCGGGCTACATGTGACTCAGAGCGTGACTGCGTTCTCTTTACTTCCTTGTTCACCAAAGGCACGGCGCATTGTCATTGATGCATGAAATAGACTCCATTGTACGTCAGTCCTAATATTCGATAATTAATTTTATTAACCTGTCAAACAACAACAACGGACACTAGCATGCAGCCGAGAATCTTGATATACTCGATTTTTGTCAACTGAAATATAATGCTGACTCGGCCATCCACTTCCTACGGGGCGATGGTAAAATGAGCACCAGTAGAATGGATCGGCGCCTAACAGGCTGCCGTAGGCCTACAGTTATAAAATCGACTCTTGTTTAACTTGTCATCCTGTTTTCCTACTATTTTATGTAATCATACTGCGGTTGGTCAGTTTGAATGGAATAAACGAATATTATTGTTATTGGTGTTATTATAGTAATTCATCACTATAATCCTAAGTGTTGTAGCACCTCGGTTTTTATATTGCATCATAGATTTTGATCTTTGCCGTTTATTTGCTTTAGAATTCATTATGGTCTGGATGACAGTGCTCTGTCTATGGGTTTAAAAATAGTGTCTCGGCCTTGGTCTTTATTGTGGAGTAAACTGTTTTGGTACTATCGTCACGAAGATAGTAGTGATGATGATGATGATGATAATGATGATGATGATGATGATGATGATGATGATGATGATGATGATGATGATGACGACGACCACGACGACGATGATGATGATGATGATGATGATGATGATGATGATGATGATCATGATGATCATGATGATCATGATGATCATGATGATGATGATGATGATGATGATGATGATGATGATGATGATGATGATGATGATGATGATGATGATGATGATGATGATGATGATGATGATGATGATGATGATGTAATTTCGAAAAGGTTCATCAAGTAACGTATTGGTTAAACTAAAATAACATTTGAATATTTCTTATAGCGAAGACAAAACTGAGATATGTTGCTATTTGTGATATTTGTGAATAAATTACACTGTAAATGTAAACTAAGCTACAGAAAACAGGTCGAGACATAAGAAAGGCCAATTTCTTTGTCAATCCACATAGTCTCGCTGCGGTATTGACCGGAATCCAGTAACTAATCTGGCTATGACAATTATAGACATGCTTTTTCCTAGAGACAGACCTTGTCTTTCAAATAATTAAATACTCATCTAGAAGGACGCTTTCTTGTTTAGTAGCCTAGCAGTTTGCAGTAAAACAAGTGACAAACGGATATCGTCATGTATAGTGTTTTCCGTAATCCAGCACCAACAATCAAGGTACATAATAATTATATTTAATAACGTAATAATGCACTTTTCCTATGGTTCAAGAAATCTAATCTATATAGCGCCGCTACAATAATGCCCAAGACATCTGTTATTGTTACTGCAAGGAAATCCGCAAGGAAGAATCATAATGCACTGGGAATGCTAGACTGAAATCGGATAGATGGAAAATGAAAACGGATGTGTTAATACTATAAGCCCAGTAAGTCCGCGTTTTGTTCATAGGCTAATGTGCGTTTGTGTGCGTAAGTGTCGGCGCTGGTGTACGAGTGTGTATGCGGGAGTGTTTACGCAAATTTATTAACGTGGAATGTGTGGTTCGATGATTTTGAACCAGAAATAGAAAAAATATGATATCTTATTGGTTAGTCCACCTATAATAGATCTATCGGGGAACTTTCAGGCATGATCAGGTAAGCAACGAGTCGCATCTATTTGTCATTGTTTGCAATTATAGTTCAAGTTCAATTGGGTGGAAATTCTTCGTATTGTGCTTCTGGTGCAACTCTGAGTTCGTCATACATCGGTCCAGAAGAACTGTCCTGGTTCCGATTCAGCTGTTCATACGGGCTATTGGCTGACTCGTTTACTTGCCCGACAGGTGGTTCCCGAACTGCTCCAACTTCAGCTCTGAGTTCGTCATACATCGGTCCAGAAGAACTGTCCTGATTCCGATTCAGCTGTTCATACGGGCTATTGGGTGATTCGTTCACTTGCCCGACAGATGGTTCCCGAACTGCTCCAACTTCAGCTCTGAGTTTGTCATACATCGGTCCACAAGTATTATCCAGGTTCCGATTCAGCTGTTCATACTGGTCATTGGCTGACACGTTCCCATATCCGGCAGATGGTTCCTGAACTGCGCCCAATTCAGTTTTATCGTTGCGAGTCTTCTTCTCCACAGGTGTTTTCGACCTGGACAGATATTAATCAATTCAAAGTATATATCTTGTGTCTCAGAGTGAAAGGTAGAGGCGGCCCTCTTGCCCTCTTTAGACTGCTGAGCAGTTGCGTATGAATCCAAAGGTCCTCGGTATTGGACCAGTTTATCAGTTTAATCGCAATACTACTCAGGTATTAAAAACCATTGTACGGATGAGGATGTCATTATATTCCTATGCATTAAATGCACCCAACGACAGCAGATCTCCGGTACTGAGGGTTCAAAAATCATCTGAATCTTAATCAGGTTAATGAAATGAGCTTCATCCGCTGATATTTTATCAGTTAAATGAGCGTAATCTTGTATGAGATGAGTTTTTTGATTAAAGAGATAAACAGCTGAAAAAACAGTTCCATGGGAAACAAGGATAGTGAGAGGTTTAGAGTAGTTTGTGGTTTTGGTGGTGATAAAGAAGATCTTGACAGTGGTAATAATGTTGAGAATGTTGTCCTGTTTGGTAGTTGTTGTTATGGCGGTGATAGCAGTGATATCAGTTGTAGTGGTCATGGTGTCGGAAGTGTTCTTGTCGTTTTTGGCTGTGGTGTCGGTATTGTTGGTGCTATTGGTGTTAATCGTGATTGTAGCGTATGTGGCGCTGTTGCCATTGTGGAGTGGTGGTGCTGGTGGGGGTCGTGATGGTGGGGTGTGAAGGTGGTGGTGGCTGCATATTATGGTTAGCTTAAATGATGCATGGGAGAGGGTTCACAGAGTAGTGGTAGCATCACTGGCGTGAAGACCAGTAGGAAGCGGCGCTCCCCGCAACCCTCCCAAAAAGGTCCACTCAGCTTATTCATTCGCGAGATGGCGTGTTGGTAAAATGAGATGTACATGTAGGAGGTGATGGACGCCTTGCATGTCTGCCGTATACAGTTGAAAATTCGACTCCTGTAATAACTTGTGATCATCCGTTCATACTGATTTGTAATCATCCTGCGTTGTGTCAGTATGAAATTAAACGAAGATTAGTTGTTATTATTATTATTATTATTATTATTATTATTATTATTATTATTATTATTATTATTATTATTATTATTATTATTATTATTATTATTATTATTATTATTATTATTATTATTATTATTATTATTATTATTATTATTATTATTATTATTATTATTATTATTATTATTGTTGTTGTTTTTATGCCCCGAGGTATACATGATCCCTCAGGGACTTAATATTAATTAAGAACAATAAAAGTTGTTGTTATTATTATTATTATTATTATATTATTATTATTATTATTATTATTATTATTATTATTATTATTATTATTATTATTATTATTATTATTATTATTATTATCATGGATTTTGATCTTTGGCCCTGATATACTTGAGACTTGATTATTATCTTGATAACATCGTCTCGGTCTCGGTGTTGATCGTACAGAAAATTGTCTTGCTTTCATCGTTATCCCTTTTGCTCGCACCTCCACCAGGCAGAGCCGTGCCTTCTCTGTGTCTGGCCTTCGACCTGGATTGGCATCCCTCTGGTCCTCGTCTTCCTTCCTAGAACCCCTTCTCAGCCATTCCTTCTCAACTTAAAATGGTCTTCTTTGGCCGCGCTGGGGTTGGGATCGTCTCTCAGTGTTTCCCAAGTAATGAATGAATTCGAACACTGAAATTTTTTAATGGCTGGAAAAGCCTTAAAGAGTTTTAGAGTGTAATTTTCGATTACTGTTTTCTACTGGTTGCTCTTCGATTGTAAGCTTTCCGATATCACAGCCAACTAAGAACACAAAGAGCATTTGACATGTGCATTTGCACCATAATTATTGTGATGTATTAGGCCCTTGTACGACGAATTTGATCTTTTTGCTGTCCTAAGTTGGTGTTAGAAATTTAATCGCAGTAGTATCCACACCTTATCCTAAGTTTACATAAATGAGTCTTGAATTCGAACCTTGTACCAAAGTGGATTACTAGCAACATAATAGGTCTAGATTTTTATTGTGGCGGAATGTTGCATAGTTGGTGTTCTTTATTTGATATGTCTCAGGTTTGCAAAAATAACCTTGCCAAAAACTAGTCTGACAAGTTTAACAGTAAACTTATCTTCCACGCACAAATATACAATTGAGTGCTCTAATATTATCGCTTTCCAATTCGAACACATTTTACCGAAGATATAGTCATATGACTAAATTGTACGCTTTTTATTGGTATCGTTTTTCGCAGAATCTGATCTTTTGTAATCAAATTAAATAGATGTTAGACATGGCTGAGTCTCTCACCGTACGACGATACAGATGACTAGCACAATGACTGCAATGAGGACAGGAATACCAACTCCCACTCCCACTCCTATTCCAATTGCAAGACCTAAAACAATTAATATGCAAACAGATCAGTACAAAGAGCGACTCTGGACGAAATAAAATGTTAAGTATTCACGCCAAACTGAAGTTTTATTGCAATCATCTGGCCTTAAGTTTTGTCTATGTAGGAGTTTATTATTGCATATGCTGTTCAAGTTACCAGTGCGTTAAAAAGTGAAGTCAACATTTTTTCCATTAAATTTTGTCATTTTGCGACAACAGTACTCAAGACTTCGGCCCAATGTTTCCGTCGTGCACTTGCGATTGGTATTGCAGATAGGTTTCAGACGCCTGAAACTGAATATTGGCTAAATTTGGTTACAGTCTACTTACGTTTAGAGGATGTACTTTCACTTGATTCATGTTGAGGCGAGCTGTTGCTACTCTGAGGTATTTTTGACCCCGATGAAGGCAACGCAGTCGAAGCGGCGATAGTCGAAGTGGTCGTTGGGTGGAGTGTCGTAGCTGAAAAGTTTATTACCAAACAACGTAGTAGGAGCTATGGTTAGTGCAGTCTTGCATGCGTTTCTGCATTTTTTTTATCATTATTATTATTATTATTATTATTGTGGTAGGTCAAATAATGAAATTTCTCGCACAGATCATATTTATCAGGGATCCCAGTGTTCAAGTCTGAAGTAGGTCTGCGTCCCGCAGGCGCCGCAATTTTCTATATCACTTGGAGCCTATCTTGCCTTGTTACATTTCGAACCTTCCTCTTCGAACAATCTTCGACTATCCTCTACTCTGTTCTTAACTAATATTGTTTTCGGGTTTTTTCTTATAACAGAAGTTAAGTTATAGTCGTTAAACTTTGCATTAAGCATCAGGATTATTCTAAGTGCTGAGGTAAATATAATAATGAACTCCATCCTCATTCTCAAATAAGGGCGTAAACAGAAAGAGAATAACTATAAAAATGTCAATTACGCTGCACATAAAAATTATGACTAGCTTACCTGTGTGACAGACTACGTGTATGTTGTTCGTTATGCTGCAGTCTTTCGCATACCAGCTGAAGCTTGGATTACATGTAGGACACACGGCCAGACATAGTGGATCAAAGGCACCATATAGGATCCATTTTGCAAATTTAACATCTTCGCCTAAAAGAAATAACCATTGAAATCAATATCTAATATCACTATTTGTGTACCATGATGCCAGATTAATATTTGAACAATAACACCGTTCTGTAATTAGACTTGCAGAACGTGTGCATAGGGTTGACCACTACGTCATCACATCATTACCAGATTTTAGGATTGAATCTACTATGGAAGGAAGGATTCGTATAGATTGGGTCTACTATGGAAGGTAGGATTCCTAAACTCCGAATGAACGTGTATACTTCAGCTGGACTTCTTAAATTTGACTCTGCATATATTTTCAAACTGTTCTAAAAATGTCTTTATGATTTATAAGAAAGGCGCTATATCAATTGCCTTCATGCATAGGCTACATTATGCCTACAGGCATACGCAAACAAAGTCGCAGCCCTAAAGTTTATTACAGAAACTTAGAATGATCATAAAATTGAGTGGGCATGCAATTTCATTTAAAATCTTTATAACTTACCAATCAATCAATCAATCAATCAATCAATCAATCAATCAATCAATCAATCAATCAATTTATTGTTCCCAACAATAAGATAAGAGACAACACAACAAACATAAACGATTAAACACAACTCTAGCATAGTTAAGAGGTACAACATGTTTGAGTAATGAAGAAGATAAATGATCAAAGAAGAATATAACCAATTAAGCAGTAGGACAACATGAGTTACAGCAAAAGCTAACAACGTAGAGTGATGTGGGAGCAAAAGGCACCCCAAAGGGACAAGTCCCGCTAAGAGGGGGCCTAAGATGATACAGGAGAATAATGAAATAAAAGATGACGGAGGTTATTGTTAAACAGAATAAGGGGAACACTGACTTGTGTAGTTAGAGGCGGTAAATAAAAAGAAAAAGGTATACAATAATGAATATAATCTTAACTAAAAACTAAAAACTAAAGACTATAATACATGCTCCAGTGTGTGTGCTCGTAGCAAACGCTTAAACCAGGGGAGGGTGTTGCAGGTACGGATACTTGGAGGTAGGTTGTTCCAGAGTAGAGGGCCTTGATACTTGATGGATAGTTTACGGGTGTTTGTTCTTATGAGTATTAGTTTGTAGTCCTGTTTACTTCTTGTAAGGGTGGTAAATTGGATGGGGAGAAAGTAGTCAATGAATGCAGGTGGTAAAAGTTTATCATGGCATTTATACATAAATTCACAAGTCTGAGTGAACCTTATTTGTGTAATAGTTAGAAGTTTGAGCTCTTGAAATAGAGGTAGTGTGTGTGAGTTTACAGGAGATTTGGTTATAATTCGTAGTGCTTTCTTGTGCTATTTTTAATTTGTTTAGGCTAGGTGGGTGGAATAGGTGGAAGTCCAGATGAGATTACAATAGGTGAAATATGGATAAATGAGTGTATAGTATAGGTTGATCAGTATCCGAGACGGTAGCATATAAGATATACGGTTAAGGATGCCAATACTTTTTGTTATTTTTTTTATTAATTTCATCGATATGTATGTTCCATTTTAGATGTTGATCCATATGGACACCAAGGAATTTAGACGTGTTTACTTGAGGGATGTTTACTCCATCTACAGAAATGTTTATCGTGCTAGGTGGTATTAGCTTTTTATTAGATCTGAATAATATAAAGTTGGTCTTGGTGAGATTAAGCGATAATTTGTTAGCCTTAAACCAGTCAGTTGTTGCCTTTAATTCTTGGTTAGCAAATTCGAATAACTGGTCATAAGAGGCATGAGACAAAAAAACATTAGTGTCATCTGCAAATAGGATGTAGTGTAAAAGAGTGGATGAGTTTGGTAGGTCATTTATGTATATTAAAAAAGAAGGGGACCCAGAATAGAACCCTGGGGCACCCCAAAGTTAATAGGTAAAAAGTTAGATTACAGATTCAGTTACCAAAGAATATACATTGCAATACAGTACTGTAGGTCTACAAACAGCGACTTGTTAATGCCCTCCTTACAATGTCTATTTATAATAATAGCGCACATTGAAGCCGGATTGTGTCTGCTTTGTTTAATATTCTGCAAGATTGTAAAGAGGTGTCTAGTTGCGAAACTCTAATAAGCCTGTGCCATTTCTTTTGCTAAAAATCTAAGGTTAATTGTGCACTTTATTAATTGAATAAACAATGCCGTCCATTATGATATCTTCTGCCATTGATCTCTGACCATAGCTACACCCTGAGACGAGCAGTTTACTAACCAGTTATCTCGGTTGTACGCAATTATATTGCTGCCTTCACATTGTGCTACTTTGTACCTAACTTAAATATGCGGATTTTTAAATATTGTTATAACTAGACATTTATAAAGCGCCACCTCGGGAAAAACATGACTGTAGGCGTTCCCTAAGCTTTGTTAAAATTATGTTAGATTCAGTATGCAGCTGTTACAAAGTTCTTGTTTTTAGCAATGTAACTAAGATTTACCAAGTTGCAATACATCGTTAGTGCAAGTTAGTGGACTGTAAGGATTAAGAGAAAGATATCAGAGTATAAAGCGTTAAAGAGCCTAATATAATTGCAATAGTATGGACAATTCGTTATACTCGACTTTATTCAACACTATCGACATCAACCGTTAATATCAATTATTATCGGCAATGTACATAATGTATCGTGAGTTTTGTTGCAGTCATCTGCTCAATCTAGACCAGTGGCAAAACAATAAGATAATATTCTCCATCATAAGAACATACCTGAATCCTTCCAAATGTACCCGCCGAACCGGAGTCCTATCCAGTATCGAACATTTGGATCTGAAAGAAGCCATGAAGTGAAGTTGATGCTGGTGACATTTGCAAACGAAGCCAAATCTCCGCCTCCTTTTAAGCATCTGTTTCTCGCCTCATACCAACTGACCGACTCATTCACTGCTGTATAACACTTGCCATCGAACTGACGTACATTACTGGAATCGACTGAAGGGCACGTGGACACTGGCATAATTCAAACAAAACAATGCAAATAACAGTGACAAGGGAAAAGATGACGGTTTCAATTATACTGGTATGATACGTTTATAATAACTAAGATAGCCTTATAATCAAATGGATAGAAAGCAAGCGCCAGAGACAGCAAGATTGCTGTAATCAGCTGCTCCAATAATTATGGGTTATTATTTAGAAATCTCTTGATTAGAGTAAGCATAGGAAGGATTTGGCTTTAAAGTGGGTCTTGACCTCTGCCGTTCTCAGTAATGTCGCCGTGTAGGTAAGGATGGCTTACAAGCGTTTTTCAGACTGACCTATTACAGGGCGTTCATTGCGTCATCATGCATTCAAAGATAATATCTTACCGCCTTGTCTAAATGCATGTTGTTCGGACTTCGGACGGCAAGAGACCAGGTGTTTCCCCCAACGATTACATACTTGCATGGCAAGAATATATTTGACCCGGGAACTCGATAATCGAAGCACATTTGCAGTAAATTAAGTTAAATTGTAAGTTTATTCCGTCAGGCTAAATCATATGACTCTTTTTGTCATTATCGCAAAAAACGACAACCTGCCGTCTAGACTCCTGCAACTCACTTATGCGTCTTGAATACTGATTACCTTTCCGTAGCTTGACTTTTGGTTTCTCTGACATCGCATTTTGACTTCTCTTGTATTATCTTCTTGACCTTACTTCTCTAATGGATTTGCTAAGATTACTAAGATTTCACACAAATCTACTATGAATCATGACGACGGCACAATAGAAGTGATCTTATTAGATTAGATGGTAATGCCAATCACATAAAAATCTTCCTCGTAATGCTAGATATTAGAGGAGATTTGAGCCAATAATGATGATGATGATGAACACGTCACCTGGATATTCGCATGCGAAGCTGTTGCCCAAATGTGGTTGCTGTGCCCTTAACCGGAAGCTGTTACCATTGAATTCTAAGGCTGCCATATACCAATTAGAATCAGCGGTATACAAGACACCCGAGGCTGAAATAATAGCAAGCAATGGTTCTGATTCAAGAAACTTCGTTTATTAAAGATGGATATTGGATAACAATTATTACATGATTGCGACCTAATTAATTTTACCATGCATCAGTCCTTTAAAGCTTCTATCAGTGTATTTTTATTATTGTCCGCATATTGTAATCATCATCACTCTCATTATTCGTTTCGAACCACCACACGTGCTCGTCGGGACTTCTCGATTGCGGCGCCACGGATCTGGAATACTCTTCCGCCATCTGTGCGTGCCACTAATGCTGCATGTGGTTACATGGTTTTCTCTCGTCTCTTAAAGACGCACTTTTTCAGCTGTTTGATGGCCATGTGTTGAGCGCTTCTGTGAGACTCTTAAGTGTCGCTATATAAATGTCTTGTTACATTACATTACATTACATTATTATCATAATCGTGGCCATCAGCGAGAACAACTAACATCATAATTATCATCGCCATCATCATCACCATCATAATGATCATCATCAAGAAAGTCATCATCATTATTATCAGCATCATCACCAGTTCCGCACTGTTGCTCGCTCACTTACTTCAGACTCCACCGCTACACTCATTCACTCTTTTATCACAGTCCGACTTGATTACTGTTGTTCACTCTATGTTGGTCTCCCAGCTTGTCGGTTGGGGTGCGTGAACCGGCTCCTGCGCGCTGCCGCACGCCTTTACGGACGTATTCCAAAATTTGGCCACGTCTCAGGTTATATGCTGGATGTGCTTCATTGGCTCCCCTACTGCAGCGGATCTCGTATCGGATCATCGCTTTGGTCTGGCGGTCCTTGCTCGGCCTAGCCCCTGCCTATCTACGCGACCTCTGCTGCCCTACCTTGGAGTGCTCCGGGTCGTCGCTCTCTCAGCTCTACTGAGCGGGGCGTGCTCATGGTCCCTTTTTGCCCGCACAGCTACTAAGCAGAATCGAGCCTTCTCAGTGGTTGGCCTCCCTCTGGGAACAGGCTCCCTTTGCATCCCAGAATCCACTCTGAATCTTTCTATACTTGCCTCAAAACTGTCCTTTTCAGCCGTGCTGTGGTCGGGAGCGCTCCTGAGTAGTAGCCTTGAAGGGGCGCTATATTAAACTTCGTAATGAATGAATGAATCACCATCATAATTATTATCATCATCATCGTCATCATCATCATTATCATTGTCATCATCTCAACAACTCTATTATCGTCATCATTGTCCTCTTCGTCATCATCAGCAGCTATCTATTCATTAACTACCTATTTATGCTGTAAATATGCATCTGACACTTTTTACTCACGAAACCATGAGAAACTGAATGCTCAGATTCGAGACTTGAATGCGTAGACTAGCTATTAAAATCTACAATATGTCAACCTGATATATTTGGCAACGTTTTGTTGAGCCATTGCCAACGGTTCGTTACGTTATAGTCGTTGAATCGATAGGCATCTAGCCAAACGTCGTTTGACCTGATTGAATTATTTTCTTCATTCATAAACTCTTGTAACTTTTCATTGGTTTCTTCGTCTTTAATGATGATCAAAGTAGATTGAAGATTTTT
>JACEVL010002364.1:2500-23148 GCA_020284085.1 Aporrectodea caliginosa
TCTATTGATCCTTCTGTACGATCTGCCCTTTCTCTTTCATCCTTTAAGTATACTTTTAAATCCTTATTGGTCTCTCAGTACTCCTAAATTATCCTACTTTACTCGAAACTAATATTGTTGACTTCTAGCGTTCCTTTTCCTGATGTAGCCTTTCTGTTTTTGGTTCTAGTACCCACCCTACCCATCTAGTTTTCCTACCTATGGGGATGACTCGATAAGCACTTTGTGCTTCTTCTCCTCATTAGTTGTTATTCTTTCGCTTATGAACTGATCGCGATCTATCCTATCATTGCACTGTTTATACTATACGCATTTACTTGTCTAATTAACATTTCTGAACATTGTTTTAGTGTATGTTATGTTTCTATTGTGTTCTTGCTGTACACTGATTCAAATAGGCCTAAATAAATAAATAAATAAATTCCTGAACCAGAATAGGGCCTACCACTAAGCCTAATTTTACTTCTGACAAAGTTTTCACTCAGTAATTATAATTGCAATCAGAAATTGATTTATCTCCTAGGGGCCGTCCATAAATGACGTCACGCACCTAGGGGGTTTGAGGTCGGAAATTTTTGACGATATGTGACATGGGGAGGGGGTCAGCGAAGTGTGACGTCACATCAGGTCTGTGTAAATAATTTTAACAATTAACAACAATTCAATTTTAAAATAACAGCACTAATTTTGAGTATTAAAATTTTCATAATTTTTTTATTATTTTAATGTATACGGGCACCATTATTAATAATTTTCTAATTATAGTCCAACGGATAAGCAAAAAAATCGTGCAAAAGTGGAAGAGAAGTTGATTTTTGGAGTAAGTACGCCTAACATGTTGTAGAAAAGATCTAGGAGTCAACCCACGCCGTAAAATTAAAATTTGAAGTAATATTAATCGATTTTGTACGGTGAGCGATAATAGGTGACTTTACCTATACAACACTAGTTTACTGTAAACTGCATTTTCGTATATTGACATTTCGCATTACAACAACGTCGCTAAAACAATTTTTCACAATCTAACTGCAGAATTAGTTAAATTTAATAGTGTGACTCTTAAATGTGCCACTGGAATGCATAACCACAATCAAGAAACCCCATTGCCTGTATTTGTTGGTAGCCTATAACTTTTTATTCTCAAACGCGAAAAAGGAAATTTCTTTAAACTTGTAGTTTTGCGTCGTACATTATTTGGTATTGCAAGGGTTTTAGCGCTGGTCGAATACAAGTTGAATTGACGTAAAGAATTCTGCTAAATAGAAGTCGGATTGATGAAAATAATTCTTGCCTAAATAGAAGTGAATTTGTTAAAAGAATCTTGCTTAAGTAGAAGCTGGATTGATGAAAAATAATTCATAATTAAATAGACGTTGTATTGATGAGAAATAATTGTTGCTTAAATAGAAGCTGGATTGATGAGAAGGCTTCTTGCCAAAGTAGAAGTTGGATTAATAAAAAATGATACTGCTACAATGGGCAAATAATTTACGATGCTAAACTACATGTTTACCAGAAATTTATTGATAAATTACATCAATTGGGTTTGTCAGTTTTATATGATCGTGTGTCTGGAATGGTGAGTGGATTTGGTAGCACTGTTTGTGAGTACTTTAGTGATGTGTGCTGTCTGTCCCAGTACATATTTTAACGGATTTAGACTACTGGGACAAAGTCTGCCTCGACTAGGGGGTCTGACGAAGCGTCGTAAGCTCCCCTCCAAGCGGGGTGTGCCCCAGCCTATTTAAGTCATTCAAAAAGTTTGAAAATTTAAGTCATTCAAAAAGTTTGAAAATATGACATAATCAGTTCAACTATACCACCAAAATAATTGATATAAATAAGTGAGTTGAAACTGGGTGACTCAATCTTTGAGCTGGCCGATGCTGCAAGTAACTTAGGTGTTGTTTTTGATTCTACCATGTCTCACTGGCCAGGTAAACAGTATTTATAAGTCATCATATATGTTCATTCATGGCATATGCAGAATTATGTGCTCGGTGCCTATGTCTGCAAGGAGATCTTTGGCAAATGCATTGGTTTCCAGTCGCCTAGATTATTGTAACTCGCTTCTTTTTGGTATCAATAAGTCAAATATGCTCAAGCTGCAGAGAGTTCAGAACTATTTGACTAGAGCCGTATGAACATATAACTCTTGTGCTGAAATCTTTGCATCGGCTGATTCGGCTTCCTGTTCAGCAAAGAATTTGTTTCAAACTGGGTCTCATCATTTACAAAACTGTGAACTCTGGCCAAACACAATATTTAAAATCAGTGCTTATTCCTTAGACTTATCTGACTACAGGCATGATAGTCTTAAACTTGCACTTATAATTACTAAAACTATGTATTGTTTGTAGGTTTTACTTTTAATAAAGTGAGTCTATTTCCAATTGTGTCTTGACTTGAGGCTGTTGATATAAAGAATTAAGGTAGCTCCAGTACAGATATCTTGTAACCACTCTCAGTTTTGACATAACCAAGCATCAAACTGGCCCCTCTGCTAGGTTCCCGGTCCCTCTGTGGCCCCCTGTTGGAAAAAGCTAGAGCCACCACTGAAGCCAATTTTACCAAGTCCAGTTGAATGGGATGGTCGTACAAACTGGACCTTACAGCCACAGCTTACTGAGCACGTGCATAGGGTAGATGTGGTATGGAATGAATCTCCTAATGCTCTACATAGATACTGGCAGGAATTTCTGAGGAATGACGAAAATAAGTCAGAGTTGTTTCCTTTCTTGAGTCTGCACATAGGAAAAGTTGAAATAGAAACAGAAAGATAGATCATAGATAGACCACACACCACAAGGACGTACTCTGCACTCAGCCAAGGGACACAACTGGACCTGTTCCTTGTACTCCAGGAAGAAGATGATACAAGGATTTTCCTGCATGTGTCTGATGCTGCCAAACATGGCTATCGTAAAGTGATAATATGCTCAGTTGACTCTGACGCGTTGGAGTTGGCCATGTAGCAGCAGCTCAGCATTGACGAACTATGGGTTGGTTTTGACTCGGGCAAAAGCATCAGATACCCATGAGATAACACATGCTTTCAGCCTAGAGAAGTGCATAGCATTGCCCTTCCTACATGCATTTAGCGGATGTGACACAGTATTATTCTTTGCTGGCCGCGGTAAAAGGACTTATTGGGACATTTGGAAGACATTTAATGACGTCGTCCAAGCCTTCTGCACCTCAGCATTAACGCCCAGCTCTGTTGATGATCAGCTTGATGTGCTGGGGCACTTTCTAGTTATTATGTACGACCATGCGAGCAGTGAGGAGAAGGTGAATGAGGCACGGAAGCAGCTGTTCTCACAGAAAGGTAGACTAATGGATGGCCTTCCTCTGACTCAAGCTGCACTTGTGGAACACATAAAGAGAGCTGCCTACCAGGCAGGTCATATTTGGGCACAGATGTTCGTAGCGGTTCTCAAACTATAGCCATGTCCGGGTGATTGGGGGTGGCAGCAAACTACCAAAGGAGGCTGGGAAGCAAAGTGGACCACACTTCCCAAAGCATCTCATACCTGTCATGAACTGCTAAGATGTGGCTGAGAGAAGGGCTGTAGGGGACAGTGCAAATCAGTGAAAGCTGCTCTACACTGTACTGGTCTCTGTCTGTGTAGAGGCCTGTGCGATGTGTCACAGTTGAGTTTCAAACTAGGGGAAATTCCACCTTCCGCAAATGACGTCACTGGCTGCAAATCTCTTGTAGATAAGTGTTTAAAATTAGTTCTATTGGAATCCTTGCCCCTAAATTTGTATGTTTAGACACCAAGATCACGATTCTAAGTGAACTAGAAGCTGAGATATTGAACAATATGTATTTTGGTCGGCCATTTTGTAAAATGGCTGCCATAGCCGCTACAGGATAAATTTGAGAATGGGTTGACTCCTAATATTGATTAGTATACTTTTATCTATGAAATAAATCAACTTTCAGGTTCTCTTCCAGTTTTGCACGATTGCCCTGAGTTATGGACTTTAGCAGACGGACTATTATTTAAATATTTGTCACCATCAGATTTTTAAATACTTATTACAATGACAAGAAATGGGATTTGAAACATGTTTTATTATCAAGTGAAAATTTGGTTTTAGGGGGGGGTGTCAGAGCTTTGTGACGTTATTTTTCAGAGGGTGTTACTTTTTGTGACGAAGTGTGACAAGGGGAGGGGCGTCAAAAATCGGCCAAAATAGCGTGACGTCATTTATGGACGGCCCCTAGTCAAAACACATCAGTAATAATTATTGTCACTCGCGCGTGACGCACCCTACGCATTGTCCTTGCCAATTCGAATTACCCTGATCATGCCAGTATTAAGTAATGACCGCATTTACAAGGATACCGCTTCTTGCGCCGAGTTCATCGCAGAATTGTCCCCCACCATGTCACGGAATTTCTAAGTAACTGTAGGCCTACTGTAATAATACAGCTCACTATAGTCTTCTGGTTAACTCTTTAAATGTATTATCATTTATCAGTCGAATTATACTACAATGTGTTTATGCTGTAGGCTACTATTCGTGGGGTCCAAATGTCTGGTAATATCCGGAAAGCCTATACAGCGTTGCAGACCATATTAGGCCACGTTTTCGTGATTTCCTTGAGAATACATGACTAATTATAAATATTACGTTGCTGCAATTTTAATGTTTTCGTTGTCGAAATTAATTAGCAGGTTGGCCTAAAGAAATGACTTTTTATTGCTAATGCACAGCTGCAAATGAAAGAAAACTAACTCTGATTATACATCCATTTCAATATTTAATGAGTTATTTTAATCGCACTTAATGTTCAAATCGAGCACGCCATTTATTTTGTGACAGTGCTGGTTTCTCTTTAGTGCTGACTGCATTGTTGATATATAATCATATTGCTTTTGGTGTTGTGCTTTTCAGTCTATACTTCAATATTGTGAAGCTTAGTTTTCGCTTTTTTCTTGAATAAAAATATACATGCACACATGAAACAAATGTATATGACCTAGTATATGAAATACATACTTGAGGCTCGTATCCAATTTAGGATACTCAATTTATATCTTTAGATCTCACCATGGCCAGGCTCCAAAGTACACCCGTGTGAACTCATCCGTAAACCGGGCTCTGCTCTGTCTGTTGTCTGTCTGTGTGTCTGTGTGTCTGTGTGTCTGTCTGTGTGTGTGTGTCTCTCTCTCTCTCTCTCTCTCTCTCTCTCTCTCTCTCTCTCTCTCTCTCTCTCTCTCTCTCTCTCTCTCTCTCTCTCTCTCTCTCTCTCTCTCTCTCTCTCTCTCTCTCTCTCTCTCTCTCTCTCTCTCTCTCTCTCTCTCTCTCTCTCTCTCTCTCTCTCTCTCTCTCTCTCTCTCTCTCTCTCTCTCTCTCTCTCTCTCTCTCTCAGGTACCTGCACTTTGTCCCTCGGTCCAGGATAGGCATTGCTGAACACCACGCCTTTGCAATTGTGGGTCCCTCTTCGTGGAATAACCTTCCCCACAAATTCGGGCTGACATTTTGGCGGGTGGTTTATCCACTTCGGTTCGTTGCTTGAAACTTCTCGGAGTGCTCACGCTGGAAGCGCCTTCGAATAACGATTACTGCTAAAGGCGCTTTATATTAAATGCCGAGATACAATACATGAAACTCACTGCTACTCTTAATTACAATGCATAAATTCTTTATTCGGTGACGGGTGATAGCTAAATGGCCAAACCCTGGCACGATGAACAGAAGGAAGCGGGTTCGGAACTAACTAGCGCAATGCAGGTCGACTCAGTCAGGTCAGCCTTCAACTCGCTAGGGGGCAGTAGTAAAATGTGTAGCAGTTTCACTGTGCAGATAACCTTGGGTTCGACGGAATAAACTAGCCACCTACCGTCGATTTATGGCAATGCCACCTAAGGGATGATGACCAGCTGGTGTCGAGTGCCATTTGACGCCACTGAAATTGAACATGAAATGCTTTAAAAGCTTATTTGCGATCTTGCCGTGGGTGGCAAAATTATTGTTCAAATACTGAAGACCGAATTTAAGATGTTTCAGTCCACCGTAACAATACAAGACGTGCATCTGCTAGCGTCTGGCATTTACATACTTACTTGGATTGCTGGTTGTAGGCCAAGGCCTACGTGGATTCCACGTCGTCGTCTTCGAAAATTAAAGCAGCTTAATTATGGGATTAATTCTCTCACTGAACTTCTTAAATGGCCAACATACTGGACGAAAGAACTGAATTCTTTTCGGAATTATTGGCTTGTTAAAAAGGTTGTTGTTGCATTTGGGTTTTAGTTTTTTGCTGGCGCTCTGGTTGGTCGGTAGCCCGTACGGGGTCTACCCGATTCGCCGAAACCCGAATCACCGAAAGCGATAAAACTGCAAAACTGGGCGATTCACCGAAAGGAATTTCTGTGTTGTGTTCGATTCGCCGAAAAGTACCACCGAATCACGAAAGCAATAATCCGCCGATTCACCGAAAGAAATTTCTGTGTTGTGTTCGATTCGCCGAAAACTGCTACCCGATTCGCCGAAATTGAATAGAATGAAAAATGGGCCGATTCGCCCAAAGTAGTTTTCTATAGGCGGGTCAATTTATGGTTTAACCCTCAACAAATTGATATAAAAAGGTTTTTCAGTAGATTTTGCATAGGCCTATTTGTTTACCATTTGGATGGCTGTCCGGGGATAAAATTGACAAGCGCTTGTGGACAGACTTGGTCGTTATGACCAATCACATGCGACGTCTCATACCGACCAACTACAGGCGACTTCTCATACCGACCAATTACATGCAACTTCAGTCTGGCTATCATGCTTGGGAAAAAACAAATTTGTAGACGTGAAAGACCGCAATACCGTAGTTTACGTTGCCTAATTATTATTTCATGTAGGTCTATTCATTGCCTTACTTTACATTGCTAAGCTGGCAGTCTACTGATAAGTATGCTTCCATTTAAAGAAAAAAAATAATTTCATAGATCCAATTTTTATGTAAGAAAAAGAAATTACTTTTCATCAATCCAACTTCTATTTAAGCAAAGAATTATATTCAGCAATCCAGATTCTATTGAAGAAAAAGACTTCATTTCATTAATATAGATTCCTTGCCTACTACCCCTTGTTCTATATAGGACTACTGGTCACGATATGCGCCCACGCTCACATAACCGTGTTCTTTCTAGATTTTATTCTCTGACCAGGCGCGGTTTCCTAGCTCGAATGTTGTACAGCTAGGCCACAGTGTTTTTAGTTTAATCTTATTTACTAACTTTCTGCTACTATTTGATAACTTTGTATGTACAGCGCAGGGTTATGGCGTAGTTTAGGTTGGTAAATTATTTGAATGTCTTCAATGCCGTACTTCACGTTGGTAAGTAAGCAGTCTAGCAATCGAGCTTCTATTGAATAAAAAACTTGGTTCCATGACTCATTAATGCAGCTTCTGTTGACGAAAACAATAATTATTATTTCCATCAATCCGGTTGTTATTTATGTAAGTAGGCTAAGTGTGTTCTTTATTAAACGCTGGCAAACGCACGGCGCTGTACATAGGCCTACACATGTAGTTATCAAATAGTAGCAGAAAAGTTAGTAAATAATAAACTAAAAAAACACTATGGCCTAGGTGTAGGCCTACAACATCCTAGCCAGGAAACCTCGCCTGGCGAGGGAATCAAATCTAGAAAGAACACGGTTATGTTAGCGTGTGCTCAGATCGTGACCAGTAGGCCTATATAGAACAGGGGGTAGTAAACAAATAATTAGTTTAATCAGTATAACCTAAATTTAGGCAAGCAATTATTTTAATCAATTCAGCTTCCATTCCATTAAACCATCAATGTTTTTTTTAACGCATATGCTATATTGTTCCCAAGTAGGCCTATGTTGGGCTTCGCCAGGAAACATGAACGTGACTACAAGTGCTCTGCGGCATAAAGCTGGTACACATTGGCTTCGTACCCAAATCTTTGAACTCTGTAAAAAAAGCCGACCAAGACCTTATTTAGAAATATCTTGTATAATTCTGGACATATCCTCCATTACCTCTACCCCTTGCATGTTCTATATAGGACTACTGGTTACTACTGCTCTTGGCTTTCGAGTGGCGCTTTAGAAGTTTGGAGATTACGATTACGATATGCGCCCACGCTCATATACGCCTAACCGTGTTCTTTGACTTCTTTCTATGTTGGATTCCCTCACCAGACGCTGTTTTCTAGATAGGATGTTGTACAGGTAGGCCACAGTGTTTTTGGTTCAATTATTATTTACTAACTTTTCTTCAAGTACCATTCGAGAACTTTGTGTGTGCAGCTCCGTGCGTTTGCCAACGTTTAATAAATAACACACTTACTTACTTATTTTAAATTGAGCATATCGGTATGAGAAGTACCCTGTGATTGGTCGGTATGAGAAGTCGCATGTCATTGGTCGGTATATTAGACACGGTCTGTGCACAAGTGCTTGTTAAAATTGTCTATCCCAAACTAGGAAATTGATACAAATGGTTGTTTCTCAATGTAATCTGTTAGCATTTGGCATGCTTAGTAACATAGTAAAAGTCTACTCTAAACCGACCCATTTGAAAAGAGTCATTTTCAAGACGGTGTCCAAGATGGCTGCCTCATAATTATGCAATTGATCGGTGTGAGAAGTAGCCTGTCATTGGTCGGAATGAGAAGTCGCATGTCATTGGTCGGTATATTTTACACGGTCTGTGGACAAGTGCTTGTTACAATTTGTCTGTATCCCAAACTCGGAAATTGACACAAATGATTGTTTCTCAATGGAATCTGTTAGCATTTGGCATGCTTCGTAACCTAGTAAAAGTCTACTCTAAAACGATCCATTTGAAAAGAGTCATTTTCAAGACGGTGTCCAAGATGGCTGCCTCATAAATATGCAATTGATCGGTATGAGAAGTAGCCTGTGATTGGTCGGAATGAGAAGTCGCATGTCATTGGTCCGTATATTTTACACGGTCTGTGGACAAGTGCTTGTTAAAATTGTCTTTATATATCCCAAACTCTGAAATTGACGCAAATGATTGTTTTTCAATGCAATCTGCTACCATTTGGCATGCTTAGTAACATAGTAGCCTAAAAGTCTACTCTAAAATGCCCCATTGGAAAAGAGTCAATTTCAAGACGGTGTCCAAGATGGCTGCCTCGAGCTAGAAAATCGATACGGAAGGTTTCTTAGTGCAATCTGTAACCATTTCAGCGTGCTTACTGCCATAACAAAATCCTCCCCTATTCTGACCATTGGAAAATGGTACCTTTCAAGATGCCGAAATTAATAGAATGCGTAATAGATGTGGCGTATCAAGCATAGTAGGCCTACTCGTTCATTCATTCAAAAATTTATATAGCGCCTCTCAGAGCAACTTATCGGAATCGCTCGATAAATATCGATACCCTACTTGTTTTGGTAAATAATTCCGTGGAAAAGTGTAGTTTAGCGGCGTAACTACTCCTATTTCACTATAACTACTTCGGTTACGAACTTAGCCTACTGACCACGCCATCGCAAGATGACATTTCTTAATAAAGGAAAATTCAACGCGAAATCTAGGTGCATCCTAACCAGACCCACAACCCTTAATACCTCCGTCGGCTTAATTAAGGTGAGGTCGTTATGCCATAGGCCTAGGCCTAACGACCGTCGAATGGGCAGTGGTGATTGTTCCAACTTCCTGGTGCCTTTTGTTAAGGCCGAAAGGATTGTATGGTGATCAAGTGGTGGATCGTGGATCCAGTATAGTGGTTTCATTGCTTCATCTGTTCTATTTGTGTTAGTAAGGCTGCTACGGCACGCGCTCAAGCGAATCCCTGGATGGATTGCAAACAGGAAGGCACTGACGAAGCTGGGATCGCGAAGAGATCAGTGCCGTCTTCAGGCATGGCCACGCTGGACAGTCAACAGTGGCACCACGAATCTAGGCGCCCTAAATTGAAAAGACAAGAAAATTACTGTTGCTGTTGTTATTGCTTGTTTTTGTAGCAATCATGACCTTTTTGTAGCCGACCATGACCTTTTTAGAAATATCTTAAATAATCCTGGACATATCCTTCATTACCTACTACCCCCTGTCCTATATACTGGTCACGATTTGCGCCCACGCTCACATAACCGTGTTCTTTCTAGATTTGATTCCCTCACCAGGCGTGGTTTCCTGGCTAGGATGTTGTACAGCTAAGCCATATAGTGTTTTTTAGTTTACTATTGACTAACTTTGTCGCTACTATTTGATAACTTTGTAGGTACAGCGCCGTGCGTTTGCCAGCGTTTAATAAAGAACACACTTACTTACTTACTTACTTTAATCGGCAGATGGCGGCACCCGTTTTGACAAGATGGTGGCCTAAAATGCGCATAGCAGTCACATGGCATATGATACACGAATGCCCCATCTAGATTTAACGTTCTAATGGCTTATGGGGCGTTCAGATATGGTTTTGGACTTGTTTTCCGTTGTTCACGCTGGGCAGTCGACAATGGCACCAAATTAAAAAGACAATAAAATTCCTGTTGCTGTTGTTATTGTTTGTTTCTTTTATCAATCGGCAGATGGCGGCACCCGTTTTGACAAGATGGTGGCCTAAAATTAATTGACCTGTCCATTTTTTAGGAGAACTTCAAGTTGTGGGGGCAAGTATTGTGGTTGCCTGCATGTAGAGCTTGGAGTAACGAGTGCTGACTTTGAGTAATAAGCTGGCTATTATGTCTACATATTGTATTTTATTGTATTTGAACACTTGGGATTACGGCCCATTACCAGATTTCCCATTCAGAGGCGCTCCCGACATAATATTATATTAAGACACTTGATACAGTGCATGTAGTACCTCACAGAAACGATGTATTTGATAAGCGATTGGGTTCATAGGTAACATGCCTGTGTCAATGAATGGCAAAAGCAGTGTAGGAGAACTTGGCTGATTGAAAATATGAACTTGGGCTGTGCACTGTCCTTACTAAGATGTTCAGCTTAAAGCCAGTAAACAATGTGTGTAACAGTTACACAAATAGTTGCACAAATTGTTTACCGTGTTAAAGACAGTAAGCAATGTGTGTAACTATTTAATACAGTAAACAACATGTGTAACTATGTTAAAGACAGTAAACATTTATGTGTGTAACTATGTTAAAGATAGTAAACATTTATGCGTGTAACTATGTTAAAGATAGTAAATATTTATTTGTGTAACTATGTTAAAGACAGTAAACATTTAAGTGTGTAACTATGTTAGAGACAGTAAACACCTGATAACATTTCCTCTTAAAACTTGCCCTACTTGGTATTTTATGGTTATCTTATACAGGTTTGGTCAGAAATTTCCAACCTCTCTATCATTCAGGACTTAAGGGCAGTTTGGAGAAGTCCTTTGACTCCCAGAAGCATGGGCTTTTCAGCCCGTTCCCTGATGGACATATGCAAATGCCCTACGGCATGTCTTCGTCGTCCTGCTCCAGCCTACCTTCCTGGAACAATGAGCTTGCCAGAGGTGCAGAGGAACGCATGAGAATGAAGTGCAAGCGATTATCGTACGGAGAATTAGCTGCAGCCGATGTTACGATAGCAGTGGAAGTGTCCGTGGAGAAAGAGAGCTTCCACAACTCTCGGAAGGTTTCTTTCCGTATGAATCGACAACGTTTCCGAAGGTCCTGGAAGAACCAGTCCTTCCAAACCCGGTTCAAGGGCAAAAGTACCGAAGGCAGAGGCGCAGAGAGTGATCACAACAAGTTTCAGGTCATACGTCACAGTTCACTTGCTATGTTATCGGAAGCAATTACAAGTCCAGATAACTACGCCGTATCGGAGTGGATGGACTGGAAGGCCCAGTTCCAGCAGCTGACGGAGAGTGCCACCGTGCCGTACATTGACTCTCACTGTCATCTGGATCTTCTCTTTCGTCGGGCCGGCTTCCAGGGAACGTTCAAGGAGTTCCGAAACCTTCAGGCCGAAACTTTTCCGGGCAACTTCTTCGGCTGCATTGCGATATTCTGCAAACCGTTGACGTGGAGTTCGTACCTGTTGGAAGGTGAGTTTGCCGACAAGGTTGTGTAATATTTTCAGTAGCCGCCAAAGTTTATTTGAATTGGAATGGGGTCGATATTATCATTTGTTTAACGAGATGGAAATGCTACAGAGCATAGTTGACTGGTTTTGTATCCGTGAATATTTGCCAAGACTGATGCGTGACCAGCTTAACTCTTTAACGACGAGTGTGTACTAAAAGTGACTGGGAAACCAATGCAGCTCATCGTTAAAGGATTAATGCAATCGAAGGATCGATTTGAGTAAATGCATGTGCACTGATTTGTGTATGAAGTACCTAAAGATAACTGTTTTTGTCAGGCCTGAGCATCTTAGAAGGCACTGAGTTTAAATCTTTGCATTTAGCTTCCTGTTCAGCAAAGAATTTGGTTAAGGTTGGAGCTCACAGTTATTAAAACTGTGAACTGACGAGCCGCAATACTTAAAATCTGTGTTTATGCCCCAGACTTGTCAATACTCAACAAATTCATCTGATTCTCCTTGTCTGGTCATATCTAAATCACGAACTTCTCTTTGTCAAGTGTCAACCTACTTTTTGGGCCTACTCTCTCCTTGTGTCTGTGCGCTCTGCTCAGTTGATTGTGTCATTTCGTTCTCAACCTAAAACTTAAGTGTTTCACATTTCTTATCCACCTTATGGACTGATGTGATTACAGCTTGGTTTGGTGTGGTATTGGTTGCCTTGTGCTTTAGACACTGGCGCAATAGAAGTGACTTATTACAGTTACACTACAATATTTAGTTACATTACAGTTAAAAGTATGGTGATGATGCAGGTTCAGGTAGTTGGGTTTAACCTTTGGGGCAGTTGCATCGAGATTTGCTGGTTAGGTAGAGTACAGTAAGGTCACTGCCCATTGTTTCCTGCATTTGCCAGCCAAAACTCTTGTTGTGGTGTTCTAAGAGCTTGCTTGTGAATTTCTAAATACCCGGTAGTCTTTTCAATTCACTGTTATGTGAAGAAACTATTTGCGCAGTCTATTTGCCTTTGAATTTCTAGATTGTCTTTCAATTCATTGTTGTCTTGGGAACACATTTTGGCTGCAATCAGCTGTCAATAATTTGTCTTTGAACTTTCAGACAGCCTGTTCAATTCGCTGCTGTCTGAAGAGAACATTTGGGCAGCAGTCGGATGTCACCCAAAGAGTGCCACGGATTTCACTCCACGCACAGAAATGAACTTGCAACAGCTGCTCAAGCACGATCGCGTCAAGGCCCTTGGAGAAGTCGGCCTCGACTACTCGGGAAAGTAAGTCGGTGTTGCACTTAGTTTATTAAATGATCCCTATAATGATTGCCTTGAATCAGTGGTGTCAGAACTTTTTTAATGATTGGGCCAGTGGCAGTATTTGCCAGCAAGTGGCGGCCCACGGTGCCAATGGGGAAGGGGTCTACGTGGGGCTTGGTGAGCCCGTCCCCAGAAAAATGTTTGCAAAACTAAATCTTAAATGGTGCTTTTTTAACATATGTACCAACAGTCTTAATTTTGCACTTCATTATCAAAAACCTCTATAGCGTAGTGAAATAAATAGTGGTTATCATGCTAGACTGTCAACCGAGAGGCTTCTAATGATATATAGCACTCCATAACAGTGCAGTAGTTGTTGCGAAACCTTACAACCTACAACTTCATGTTACTGTAAGCCCTGTTCTTTAATCGCAAATTACTCGAAATGAGCACTTTCAGGTTGTTGTGTTTGCCAGTCTGTAGCATGACCAGACATGTGCTGGATAGTACCGGGTATGCAGATTTGCTCTTTATTTCACTGTCATTCTCAACCTTTTGAAAAAGCCAATAACTCCAAACCGACAGTCTGGTCCCTTTTCACGGAAACGTCCACATATTTGTCTCTTGATGGGCATAGGGCATAAGCATGATAAGCAAGACTTCATATTCGGTTATTATAATTTATTTTTATGAATAGCGTTGCTACAGTTTATCCACAGTTTGGATGGAATTCCTGTTACATCGTAACGTTTGCCTTTTTATAGTTATGCTCAGTATCGTGATGTCCAAATAGACGTCCTTCAGAGACAGGTCTTAACAGCGGTTAAGCAGAACAAACCTCTCGTCATCCATGCACGAGATGCTGAGCACGAAATCGGGGAAGTGCTTCAGAAGGTAAAAATGATGGTTTCTGTTGTTTTCTAAGAAAGAAATGTGAAAAATAAAGAGGAAAAATAAAAAAAAGGTCATCTGAAAATTTTCAGGGGAAATTCAAAATTCTTGCCCCCGGGCGCACGAACCCCTAGTTACGCCACTGACATTGAATTGCTCCTTATCAGCGTCATTAAATTTGTTACTGTTCTGTCACCCAAATATAACGTTCTTGTCAGTAGATATCTGGAAGAGGTACTCAAAAAATTTAATTCACACCTTATTCAGATCAGTAGCTATTCATGCATTACTTTTCACTGGACAATAAAAGGTGTTACAAATGTGTTTTGAGATTTCGGCTGCAGTGAGCCCCTTGCCAACTTGGCTATAATGAATGCACTGACCATGCGCTGTTGGTGGTAAGGAAGGTCAGACAGTGAGAGAGGGGACTGGCCATCCGCTCTCATATGCTGAGGCCAAGAAAACGAAGTTGCTAACACTTCATGTCCATTGCTGCCTCTTGCTCTTCTCTTCTAATTGGTTTACTGCTTTGTGACCTTTTATTCAGTTGTTGCCCAAGAACTACAAGATCCATCGCCATTGCTTCTTGGGAAGCTGGAACGAGGCAGAGGCGTGGCTCGCGAAATTTCCATGTTCGTACATCGGCTTAACTCCTGCTGTGACACACTCAAAGCCCTACTCTGCTCTTCGCAATCTGATGTGGCATCTTCCCCTCGACAGACTTCTCCTTGAAACGGATGCCCCGTATTTCATTCCAGCTGAGGTTGGTTTGGATTGTATTGTACTGTATTTAAAAATTTATAAAGCACCTCTCACAGTGAACACCAATCAGGTGTTCACTGTAATAGGTACACAGTTTGTGTTTTCAAGAGGTAAGATGTGGATTTAAAACTAGGGCCTGCCAAGGCTCAATATTCGATTCGAAAACGAATTGGACAGAAGTATTCGAATCGATTAGAAAATGACGTCACTCATGATTCGAAAAAAGCTTAGCCCTTGGTTTCAATTTTAAAAAGTTATTTGTGTTATTTTAATTCTGCGTGACGTCATTTATGGACGGCCCCTAATTTGATATATTTATAACTGTGATACTGTGGTACACCTGTGCTATCAAGTACACAGTACATGACTATCAAACTGGTACCTGCTGATTCAATTCAAGATTCAATTTAGAACTTTTACCTCCGATTCAAATCAAGATTCGATAAGACTGAAAATTTTTCATTGCAGGTACCTAGTTAAAACGTATGTATCATAGTTTAAATCGGTCAGTCTTTCTATTCAGCTACTACCAACCCCAGCACAGCCAAATAAAACCATCTTCAGATGAGAGAGGAATGTCTGAGGGTTTCTAGGAAGGGAGCGGAGCGCCAAGGGATGCCATTCCATATCGAGAGCCTATCACCGAGAAGGCACAGCACTGCGTAGTGGAGGTGCAAGCAAAAGAAACAGAGAGGAGACCTTGTTCAGCCGAAAGAAGGTAGCGCCAAGCACTAAGTCTAGGGCTATAGAGCTCGCTTACATTGTGAGTTCACTAAAAGTTTAATTACAGTTGCTCATATTGGTCTTGCATTAATTAAACGTAGGCTACATCTACCTTACATTGCATATTGTTACATTAACTGATATTTTCTTTAGATTCCACAAATCACAGCAAAGAAAAACAGTGTGGTTAGCTAAGATGTTTTTGTAATCATGTGCTCATTCGCTTGCTAAATCTTCATTCACTTGCTCAATGACTCGTTAATTCACTCATTTACTATCTCACATACTTATTCATTTGCCTACGTTACCTTTCTTTCACGTACACTTGATTGATTTATATTTTGTCCAGCCAGAGTAGAAGCCTTATCCACCATGTCAAGTCCTAACAGCAGCCAAACTGGACGACATCAACAGCCATACTACACAAGTACCCTGAAAGAGAGTCAGCAACAGGTTGCAAAGCCAGGACGGCACTTCGACATGCCAACAGCATCAATCAACAACAGCTTGCAAACATCCACATTCCAACATCACGACCAAGCTACACCACATCTTCAATCAACAACAGCTTGCAAACACAGGACGTAACATCTACACACCAACAGCATCGCTACAACGGTCAAGACCAATGTACACCACAGCATCCACCTTGTGCATGAGAGGCGAAGAATGGAGGGTCCAGCTAAACATGAGGCAAACAGCAAACTCCACACCGGGTGAGCAAAATTTGGGATAGACTATTCTTTTGAAATGAAGGCTCTCAAAACTAACATTAGCTCTGACATACTCAACCTTTATACACACACTCACTGCGTATGACAAATGTTGGGCACGACCAGTGTTTCCAAAACTGTTGGTTGCGACCCGAAAGTGAGTCACCCAATTTCTTTCTGAAACATTAATTATTTCGGAGCAACAAGATGTGGCTATAAATTGTTTACTGTTTTTACCACAGTTTCCTGTTAATGCTTTAAATATGTCAATTGCTAATTGCTAACGCTGTGTTGCTATCCGCATATTTCAGTGCCAATTTACGATGAGAATTTTATTACACAATGCTTAATTTTACACAGCGGGTACCGAGACTGCCAAGATATTCACAAGTGGGTCGCGAACCAGACAATTTTTGGAACCTCTGGCCTGGACTAATCTCTTGTGGCACAATGCCTACAAAAACAGTGAAGGAGAACAAGTAAATTAAGGCTCTAAGAACTGACGTATACTCTGACACACTCAACCTTTCCACACATCCACTCTCTGCTGAAGACATGAAATTCTAGATATTCTGTAGATCTCTCACTGGGCAGATGGCAATTTCATACTATGTGATTTATATGTAATTGTTTGCGATAAATGTAATAAAAGTCTATTTCACAGAAACTAAATCGAATGTTTGTTTGTGAGTTTATGACAGGTATAAAGAGCAACAGGAACAATGGGAGAAGATAGCAGCGGAACCATTGGCAACTGGCAGTCGTCCCAGGAGCGAAGCTGGGCAACATCCCAGCCATACTATGCTAAATACCTTATAACACACTAACGTATTTTGTGTACCGTAGTATGGCTGTGATGTCATCCAGTTTGGCTCCTGCTAGGACTGTCAATTGTCAGTGGTCTTGGATTTGGTCCGGTTCCACCAGTCGCATCGTTCTCTCTGCCTGCACAACAACACGAAGGAACCGAACAGCTCACCCTTGGCAGGAGTAACCTTGTCTACATAAGCAGCAATGAGTAGAAATTGAAGACCACTGAAATCTGAGTTTCAGCATAATTTGAAATATTTGTCTCCTAGATTTTACGCCAAACTGGTTGCTTTGTATTTTGACGTCAGTAACTGATTCTTATCAATTAAAAATGCTAATTCTAATGATAAAATTCGAACTAATGCTAATTCCAATTAATTAGTTACAAATCACTGGCTTTGAAACTAAATGCTTTAGACCATGTGCACAGAGTCCGATCCTGTTTGTAATATATTTTGCCTGCTTGTAATGATTATCCTCTGTAATATAGTCTGGGTTTCAACCATTGGACATGACACCACTGAGGCCGGTTGGTTTGAGTAACCTATTCCTGTGAATCTTCTTTCCATTTCATGGACCC
Organism: Aporrectodea caliginosa; assembly: GCA_020284085.1. Lineage (NCBI taxonomy): Eukaryota > Metazoa > Annelida > Clitellata > Crassiclitellata > Lumbricidae > Aporrectodea > Aporrectodea caliginosa. The sequence continues at coordinate 20,249 of JACEVL010002364.1, forward strand.
ACTTCCTTCACTTTCACGTGATGCCCTATTTCTTCTTCCACCTCCAAATACATTCCCCCTATGGCGAGTATGCTGAAATGCGTTGCTTCAAGGCTTGTGATGATTGAACTATGGAGGCCTTTGCCAACACCTCGTGGTGGTCTCTGGGCATGCAGTTGGCTGTTGGCTAGCTCATGGCGAAGATTGGCAGTAACCTATATTCCAGTGAGTAAGTAAGTATATCCTTTATTGAAAAAAACCAACTGCTAACCGCATTTTGGTGTACATAGTTCATCAAATAGAAGAAATGAAATTAAGTATAAAGCATGCATGTGACAAATGTTCTACGAGATAGAGAGTTTGCCTTAGGTATAATTCTATTATGCAGTGTAACTTTGCTAGTGAGCAAACTGATGTTGGTTTAGTTTCGAATGAGATGGATTTTAAGACACCCTATTGTTATAGGGGCCGTCCATAAATGACGTCACGCACCTAGGGGGGGAGGGGGTCGGACATTTGTGACAATGTGTGACATGGGCGAGGGGGGTCAGCCAAGTGTTACGTCACATCAGGACTGTGTAATTAAATTTAACAATTAACAACAATTTAATCTGAAAATAACAACAGCACTAAATTTGAGTATTAAAATTTTTAACATTTTTTTTGATTATTTTAATGTATACGGGTACTATTAGTATTAACAATTTTCTAATTATTTAAATTTTTTCACCATCAGATTTTTAAATACTTATTACAATGACAATAAATGCGCGTTTAACATGTTTTATTATCAAGTGGGAATTTGGTTTTAGGGGGGGTCAGAGCTTTGTGACGTCATTTTTCATGGGGGTGTTACTTTTTGTGACGAAGTGTGACAAGGGGGAGGGGGGTCAGAAATCGGCCAAAATAGCGTGACGTCATTTATGGACGGCCCCATAGTAGTTGTTCAGTCGTCTTTGCCTCAAATTATGTATCTTATACATTATATAAACTTTGATCAGAATTGTCGACTTAGCTTTGCTATCTGTGACCTAGAATTTAATAGGATCAATATTAAAAAGAGTTGATTTGTTATTCCTTTGCTTTGTGTTTGAATTGTAAAGCGGGAGTGGCAAGTTTCTAGGGACAGTACCTTGAAAGCCAGTGCAATTTACAGAATTTAGTTTGAAGCGAAGCACATTAAGGCTAAATGTTTGTAGGCCTACTCTGTACCCCCGGTATATGAAAAGCACAAAACATAACTGGTCGGAACTTTTACACTTTTGGTTACAAAATTTATTTTGAACTATGATGTGTGACTTCTTTTCATTGATAGTCTGTTCTTAATGACCGTTAACACTTGCAATGACGATTACATTAATACACAAACTTCCCAATTCCCGCTGTACAATTCTTGTATTTCGCCCACTTTCAAATAACAACAATACTTGCTAGGTGGACACGTATCTGTAGTCTACTCTGCAAAAAAATTGGTTGCGTCGATAAAAATCAGAATCAATTAATCGTTTATTTCTGCATCCATCATAGAAGAAAAAACAAATGAAAACAATACAAGTAAGTAAGTAAGTACGTGCTTTATTGAACCGCCTGCAAACGCACTGCGGGAACATCAGATAGAGTATTGAATCACAAATCACAGAAATCACAAATGTCAAAAATATCTAAAATGCAATAAAACAGACATCCACAGCAACGGTTCAAGGACCCGGCTACATAAGGAAACCTATAATGTACAAATACACACAGGAAAGAAAGACAGACAATCGATGCCTAGATTGGAGTAATTAATAATAGTAATAATATTAATAATAAGCAGCAAACTCAGGCAAGACTGAATTTATTTTCTGGGGACTGCGTGACACAAGGCACGTGATGAAACATTGACGTAAAAATTTAGATGGTAAACAGCTTACCGTAGACTAGTCAGTAGCCTATAATCAGTGTTTAATCTAGTCCCCTTGCTGTCGGGGGGGAATCCAGGGTTCTCGGGGGGGTGCCCGAATATCCAACATATTCCAAAAGTTGACGACCGGGGGGGGAACGAGTATTTCCAAGAACAAGTGGGAGGGGTAGTAACAGGTGTTTTCCCAAGAATTTTCGAGGGGGTAGTAGTAACAACAGTTTTCTAACAATTGTTAGACCATAAATGTGTCAAAATTTTTATCTCTTCCATTTTTCTGGGGGGGGAAAACTCGATCCTGGGGGGGGAACTTTCCCCCCCCCAGAGACGTCTAGATGCAGCATGTATTTATTTTTAAGTAGGCAACACCACATAAGAGTAGTAGCTAGTAAAAATAACCTACAGTAGTAACCTACTCTGGTCAATTTAGGAGAAATCATAAATACGCCGTAGCGACAGAGGGACAATTCAAAAGTGGCACAAATATAAGGAGGTCGCGTGGACGTTTACAGTAATGCCTTTGAAAATTAGCCCAAATCTCGCTTTTGCGATGGCCTGGCAACCCTCCGGCCAAGTGCCTTCTATAGCGAAATAATGTTAGAAACTGAGACATAATAATTATGGGGTTTTGGCTGGGACTATTATTACTTACATAATAATCCCAGGGTTTTGGCGCCAACGACGTAATATCACAGAATAGATAAAGCGCTTTATCTATTCTGTGGTAATATAGCCTATAACACGCCATATCAAAGCCCTGTATATTTCACTGGAACCAATAACAGCATGCCAAACGATGTCGTATATTCTTTTCGGCAATTCGCTACGAACAGCATTTAAGGCGATACGGTCTTCTTAAAATTGTTTCGGTGATTCGGCCGTATTCTATTTTCGGCGAAATGGGATTCGGCAATTCGCTACGAACAGCATTTTCGGTGAAACGGTATTCTTCACAAAATTTTTCGGTGATTCGGCCCTATTATCTTTTCGGTGAATCGGGATTCGGTGATTCGCTACGCGC
>JACEVL010002365.1:0-20464 GCA_020284085.1 Aporrectodea caliginosa
AGCGCAGGGTTATCGCGTAGTTTAGGTTGGTAAATTATTTGAATGTCTTCAATGCCGTACTTCACGTTGGTAAGTAAGCAGTCTAGCAATCGAGCTTCTATTGAATAAAAAACTTGGTTCCATGACTCATTAATCCAGCTTCTGTTGACGAAAACAATAATTATTATTTCCATCAATCCGGTCGTTATTTATGTAAGTAGGCTAAGTGTGTTCTTTATAAAACGCTGGCAAACGCACGGCGCTGTTGTACATATGTTCACACATGTAGTTATCAAATAGTAGCAGAAAAGTTAGTAAATAATAAACTAAAAACACTATGGCCTAGGTGTAGGCCTACAACATCCTAGCCAGGAAAACGCGCATAATAATAAATAATAATAATAATCTTCGTTTAATTTCAAACTGACACAACGCAGAATGATTACAGTGTACAATTATGCAATTCTTAACTAGTTAACTACTAACAGAACAGACAGCCTGCAATACAACGGCGCTAATAGCAGCCTACAAAGCATATCCGCCCTACCGGGGCTCGAACTCACTACCTCTCGCACTCTTCGCCAGCTGTTATCCAACGCGCCACTGGACCCATGGCGAGGGAATCAAATCTAGAAAGAACACGTGTGCTCAGATCGTGACCAGTAGGCCTATATAGAACAGGGGGTAGTAAACAAATAATTAGTTTAATCAGTATAACCTAAATAATATTTAGGCAAGCAATTATTTTAATCAATTCAGCTTCCATTCCATTAAGCCATCAATGTTTTTTTAACGCATATGCTATATTGTTCCCAAGTATGTTGGGCTTCGCCAGGAAACAGGAACGTGACTCAAAGTGCTCTGCGGCATAAAGCTGGTACACATTGGCTTCGTACCCAAATCTTTGAACTCTGTAAAAAAAGCCGACCAAGACCTTATTTAGAAATATCTTGTATAATTCTGGACATATCCTCCATTACCTCTACCCCTTGCATGTTCTATATAGGACTACTGGTTACTACTGCTCTTGGCTTTCGAGTGGCGCTTTAGAAGTTTGGAGATTACGATTACGATATGCGCCCACGCTCACATATAGGCCTAACCGTGTTCTTTGACTTCTTTCTATGTTCGATTCCCTCACCAGACGCTGTTTTCTAGATAGGATGTTGTACAGGTAGGCCACAGTGTTTTTGGTTCAATTATTATTTACTAACTTTTCTTCAAGTACCATTCGAGAACTTTGTGTGTGCAGCTCCGTGCGTTTGCCAACGTTTAATAAATAACACACTTACTTACTTATTTTAAATTGAGCATATCGGTATGAGAAGTACCCTGTGATTGGTCGGTATGAGAAGTCGCATGTCATTGGTCGGTATATTAGACACGGTCTGTGCACAAGTGCAAGTTAAAATTGTCTGTGTCCCAAACTAGGAAATTGATACAAATGGTTGTTTCTCAATGGAATCTGTTACCATTTGGCATGCTTAGTAACATAGTAAAAGTCTACTCTAAACCGACCCATTTGAAAAGAGTCATTTTCAAGACGGTGTCCAAGATGGCTGCCTCATAATTATGCAATTGATCGGTATGAGAAGTAGCCTGTGATTGGTCGGAATGAGAAGTCGCATGTCATTGGTCGGTATATTTTACACGGTCTGTGGACAAGTGCTTGTTAAAATTGTCTGTATCCCAAACTCTTAAATTGACGCAAATGATTGGTTTTCAATGGAATCTGCTACCATTTGGCATGCTTAGTAACATAGTAACCTAAGTCTACTCTAAAATGCCCCATTGGAAAAGAGTCAATTTCAAGACGGTGTCCAAGATGGCTGCCTCATAAATATGCAATTGATCGGTATGAGAAGTAGCCTGTGATTGGTCGGAATGAGAAGTCGCATGTCATTGGTCGGTATATTTTACACGGTCTGTGGACAAGTGCTTGTTAAAATTGTCTGTATCCCAAACTCTTAAATTGACGCAAATGATTGTTTTTCAATGGAATCTGCTACCATTTGGCATGCTTAGTAACATAGTAGCCTAAAAGTCTACTCTAAAATGCCCCATTGGAAAAGAGTCAATTTCAAGACGGTTTCGAAGATGGCTGCCTGGAGCTAGAAAATCGATACGGAAGGTTTCTTAGTGCAATCTGTAACCATTTCAGCGTGCTTATTGCCATAACAAAATCCTCCCCTATTCTGACCATTGGAAAATGGTACCTTTCAAGATGCCGAAATTAATAGAATGCGTAATAGATGTGGCGTATCAAGCATAGTAGGCCTACTCGTTCATTCATTCAAAAATTTATATAGCGCCTCTCGATAAGTATCTGTCTCAGATACCCTACTTGTTTTGGTAAATAATTCCGTGGAAGTGTAGTTTAGCGTCATAACGACTCCTATTTAACAATAACTACTTCGGTTACGAACTTAGCCTACTGACCACGCCATCGCAAGGTGACATTTCTTAATAAAGGAAAATTCAACGCGAAATCTAGGTGCATCCTAACCAGACCCACAACCCTTAATACCTCCGTCGGCTTAATTAAGGTGAGGTCGTTATGCCATAGGCCTAGGCCTAACGACCGTCGAATGGGCAGTGGTGATTGTTCCAACTCCCTGGTGCCTTTTGTTAAGGCCGAAAGGATTGTATGGTGATCAAGTGGTGGATCGTGGATCCAGTATAGTGGTTTCATTGCTTCATCTGTTCTATTGGTGTTAGTAAGGCTGCTACGGCACGCGCTCAAGCGAATCTCTGGATGGATTGCAAACAGGAAGGCACTGACGAAGCTGGGATTGCGACGAGATCAGTGCCGTCTTCAGGCATGGGCACGCTGGGCAGTCGACAATGGCACCACAAATCTAGGGGCCCTAAATTAAAAAGACAAGAAAATTACTGGGGCTGTTGTTGTAAAGAATGTTAAGTACTCTCTCCGTCCTCGTTCACATAACCGTGAGATCCCACATGCTGACGCATTAACCCGATGTGGTTTTACAGTTTTACTACGCGTATGTTATTTAATTGATTTTATTGCTGATCTTCTTTTTACTATTACCTTAATCTCATATATCCATAGATGTTTGTTTTATTGCATTTTATGATATTTTTGACATTTGTGATTTCTGTGATTTGTGATTCAATACTCTATCTGATGTTCCCGCAGTGCGCTGCTGGCGGCTCAATAAAGCACGTACTTACTTACTTTTATTGCTTGTTTTTGTAGCAATCGGCAGATGGCGGCACCCGTTTTGACAAGATGGTGGCCTAATAGACCAGTTGATTTAGTAGTGCTAGCATTGAAGCCATAATATTAATTCGCGACAAGCGATTACGACGAACACGTAAGGTTTATTAAATCGACTAATTAGTGTTTGTGTTTGACACCGTGGTTTCGGAAGTTATATCTTAAATTAAAATAGATTTTTGTCGAGCGATTCCCCGGTGAGCGATAATAGAGGTAAATAAGCATTGTGCATCATTGTAGATAGGTGTCAACGAGTGTCATTCTCAGAAAATGTTGCCCATGTATATCTGTATGAGAAACAGCAGTTAAACCTTTGTCTCAATTTTATTTTTTGCAGTTACCCCCGTCAGACGGTCTATAACATCCGCATAGCAGTCACATGGCATATGAAAAACGAATGCCCCATCTAGATTTAACGTTCTGATGGCTTATGGGGCGTTCAGATATGGGTTTGGACTTGTTTTCCATTGTTCATGCCAGGACACTTTTTCCACAAGCAGTGCTTTAGATTAGGCTACAGTCAGTTTGCATATGCTTAGATCGTAGGCCCTAATCCTCCAGTTTAGGTGCTTCATTGTTTTCATCCATGTCATTGATAATTAAATGTAACGTCATTGACTTATTACTACGAATACTTATTGACTTCATTATCAGAGTAAAATTTCATAATAGGGCCTAAAGGGGAATTAACGCGTACTGTGAAGAACAACCCAGCCAGATTACAAATCAGAGCAAAGAAAAACAGTGGTTAGCTAAGATGTTTTTGTAATCATGTGCTCATTTGCTTGCCAAATCTTCATTCACTTGCTCATCATCATCATCATCATCATCATCATCATCATCATCAGGATCCATGGGCTGAAGGCCCGTAGGTGTCCAACGCTTGCATCGGATCCATGGGCCTCGGCCCGTTGGAGTTCAATGCTTGCATTGGATTTCATACGTATTTTTTCTTTACGAACGGAGTATCTGCACCCATCCGTTCGACCTTCGCACTTCTCCCTTAAAGAGAGTTCCAGGCTTAGGACTGGCTCTGATATCCACTATCTTGTGGTATCAAAGGTGGCGATGCCGCCCACGTTTGCCAGCTTTTTCAGGGTTCCTGCTGAGCCTGTCCACCTCGCGTAGCGCCCTAGGTGGTACTTCAGCCAAGACCTTCACCACTGATGGCATAGCCTCAGCAGGCACTCCCCTACTGACTGTTGCCACCCCCTCACCACGTTGAGGTGTGAGTCGGACTTTGACTTGCTCAACGACTCGTTAATTCACTCATTTACCCTCTCAACATACTTATTCATTTGCCTACGTTACCTTTGTTTCACGTACACATTGATTTATATTTTGTTGTTTCTGTTTTCAGAGTTCAAGCCAAAGTGAAGAACAACTCAGCCAGATTACAAATCAAAGCAAAGAAAAACAGTGTGGTTAGCTAAGATGTTTTTGTAATCATGTGCTCATTCGCTTGCCAAATCTTCATTCACTTGCTCAACGACTCGTTAATTCACTCATTTACTATCTCACATACTTATTAATTTGCCTAGCTTGCCTTTCTTTCACGTACACTTGATTGATTTATATTTTGTCCAGCCAGAGTACAAGCCATATCCACCATGTCAAGTCCTAACAGCAGCCAAACTGGATGACATCAACAGCCATACTACACAAGTACCCTGAAAGAGAGTCAGCAACAGGTTGCAAAGCCAGGACGGCACTTCGACATGCCAACAGCATCAATCAACAACAGCTTGCAAACATCCACATTCCAACATCAAGACCAAGCTACACCACATCTTCAATCAACAACAGCTTGCAAACACAGGACGTAACATCTACATACCAACAGCATCGCTACAACGGTCAAGACCAATCTACACCACAGCATCCACCTTGTGCATGAGAGGCGAGGAATGGAGGGTCCAGCTAAACATGAGGCAAACAGCAAACTCCACACCGGGTGAGCAAAATTTGGGATAGACTATTCTTTTGAAATGAAGGCTCTCAAAACTAACATTAGCTCTGACATACTCAACCTTTATACACACACTCACTGTGTATGACAAATGTTGTGCACGACCAGTGTTTCCAAAACTGTTGGTTGCGACCCGAAAGTGAGTCACCCAATTTCTTTCTGAAACATTAATTATTTCGGAGCAACAACATGTGGCTATAAATTGTTTACTGTTTTTACCACAGTTTCCTGTTAATGCTTTAAATATGTCAATTGCTAAATGCTAACGCTGTGTTGCTATCCGCATATTTCAGTGCCAATTTACGATGAGAATTTTATTACACAATGCTTAATTTTACACAGCGGGTACCGAGACTGCCAAGATATTCACAAGTGGGTCGCGAACCAGACAATTTTTGGAACCTCTGGCCTGGACTAATTGTGGCACAATGCCTACAAAAACAGTAAAGGAGAACAAGTAAATTAAGGCTCTAAGAACTGACGTATACTCTGACACACTCAACCTTTCCACACATCCACTCTCTGCTGAAGACATGAAATTCTAGATATTCTGTAGATCTCTCATTGGGCAGATGGCAATTTCATACTATGTGATTTATATGTAATTGTTTGCGATAAATGTAATAAAAGTCTATTTCACAGAAACTAAATCGAATGTTTGTTTGTGAGTTTATGACAGGTATAAAGAGCAACAGGAACAATGGGAGAAGATAGCAGCGGAACCATTGGCAACTGGCAGTCGTCCCAGGAGCGAAGCTGGGCAACATCCCAGCCATACTATGCTAAATACCTTATAACACACTAACGTATTTTGTGTACCGTAGTATGGCTGTGATGTCATCCAGTTTGGCTCCTGCTAGGACTGTCAATTGTCAGTGGTCTTGGCAGTGCCGGATTAAGGCATAAGCCAAATAAGCCATGGCTTAGGGCCCCGCAAGGTTTTGGGGGCCCCAAATCCGGAGAAATTAAATCAAATTGTTGTAGCAAATTCCTAATTTTGTATGATTTTAAATAATTTAGTGCCAGTAACTTGTAGTTACTACTTACTTGATACTGACCCTAGTTGCAGACAGAGCCGTTCATATACATATACGGCTCTGGTTGCAGAATCACAATCTTAGTGTGTACAGGGGCCCCTAGCGACCGACGGCAGACGTGAAAGGCTCAAAGCGAAACTCTAATATTTTTTCCCACTCTGTTTCGAGTCTCGACTATATTGACACATTGTTGACACGGTGACCGGGCGCAAGGGGCTGAAAATTCTGAAATTACCTAAATTTAGTACAACAGAACATACCGGTAATCATGGGCGTCCACATGAATTTTTTAGGGGGGGGCAAAGAATTCCTTTTAGGGATGAAAGTTCTGAATTGTTGGGACAGGGACTAACGAGGGTGCCGAAAGAAACCTGTCGCGTCACCTTCAGTACTCGCTCACGTGATTATGGTCTGGCGCGGATCCCAACAGCCACCAATGCTTTTGGAACCATTTCACAATGATAATATGGAGCCAGTTGTTAGCGTTCTGGGATCCGTTTTCAGCTATTTCTGAACGTTTATTGCAAACATAAAACTGTTAGAAGTTTCAATGTTTTTTGTATATTTTAAATTTTTCAGGTTATCTTGACTAGTTTGGATAAAAAATAAAACTGTCAAAAAATCATAGCCATTCATTGTTAAAAACCAAGATGATAAGTAATTTCTTAAATATTTGCAAAATCCAGAGGCGCAAATGCTCCCTGCACCCATCCGGACGCCCATGTTTGGGGTTAGGGCCCCGGATGTCTTCTTGGCTTAGGGTCCCCGGAAGTCTTAATCCAGCCCTGGGTCTTGGATTTGGTCCGGTTCCACCAGTCGCATCGTTCTCTCTGCCTGCACAACAACACGAAGGAACCGAACAGCTCACCCTTGGCAGGAGTAACCTTGTCTACATAAGCAGCAATGAGTAGAAATTGAAGACCACTGAAATCTGAGTTTCAGCATAATTTGAAATATTTGTCTCCTAGATTTTACGCCAAACTGGTTGCTTTGTATTTTGACGTCAGTAACTGATTCTTATCAATTAAAAATGCTAATTCTAATGATAAAATTCGAACTAATGCTAATTCCAATTAATTAGTTACAAATCACTGGCTTTGAAACTAAATGCTTTAGACCATGTGCACAGAGTCCGATCCTGTTTGTAATATATTTTGCCTGCTTGTAATGATTATCCTCTGTAATATAGTCTGGGTTTCAACCATTGGACATGACACCACTGAGGCCGGTTGGTTTGAGTAACCTATTCCTGTGAATCTTCTTTCCATTTCATGGACCCACTTCCTTCACTTTCACGTGATGCCCTATTTCTTCTTCCACCTCCAAATACATTCCCCCTATTGTCATTCTCTTTAACACAATGCACTTCTGTAAACTCTCTGTCATGATCTCTAATTTCTTCCCTTTCCAGTGTGTCTCCAGTTAACATTGGTGCTTTCAGCCTGGCCAAGGTTTTCAAGTAAGTACAGTGAGTTGGTCAGGTTTGTAGCGGTTTGGTTGAGAATGAAGTGAGTAGGTGTTTTGTGTACTGTTTTTTAAAGTGAGCAGACTTAGGCTTGTGCATGTTCTTCTGGTTTTTACCCAAAACTCGCTTGAGATGTCGAGTATAGACTCACCTGAGATGTTGAATGGACACACTAGAGATTTCGAATATAGACTTTAAATGCTTGTTGTGTGAGAAAGGTGATGACCAAATGCATTGCCTTATCTCCCTGTGCTTTTTTTGCATTTGGATAGTTTAATCATACACAGCCTTGATGCCATTTAATTTATTTTAAATTTATTTAGTTTTCAAGGGGTGTCGGTCGGTCTGCTGTGTCTTTGCAACCTGTCTGTGCTTTGTGTTAACTGAGTTTAACTTTTTGTCTGTTTCCGGCTTGTTTCTTCACAGCTGCTTCCTTGTTTTACTTGTTTTGTATTCAGTGGCCCTGCTTCCTTGTTTTACTTGTTCTGTATCCAGTGGCCCTGCTTCCTTGTTTTACTTGTCTGTATCCAGTGGCCCGGCTTCCTTGTTTTATTTGTTCTGTATCCAGACGCACTGCTTCCTTGTTCTGTATCCAGTGGCCCTGCTTCCTTGTTTTACTTGTCTGTATCCAGTGGCCCGGCTTCCTTGTTTTATTTGTTCTGTATCCAGACGCACTGCTTCCTTGTTCTGTATCCAGTGGCCCTGCTTCCTTGTTTTACTTGTCTGTATCCAGTGGCCCGGCTTCCTTGTTTTATTTGTTCTGTATCCAGACGCACTGCTTCCTTGTTTTACTTGTTCTGTATCCAGTGGCACTGCTTCCTTGTTTTACCGGTTATGTATATTGTTGCATGTAGGCGCTTCGCCTTAGCACGTGTAGCTATAGCACGTGAGGGTTATGTAGGATGGGCCACGAGCCTAATGCTTTTGGCGCCATAATGTTAGTATAAATCTAGTCGTGTTTCCTGTATTGCCAAGTCTAGTTCCGACTGGCTTCAAGGTTGTTGTGGACCTCATGTTCGAGGATCCGTTTGGTTTCGTCTGTGTTCGCGTACGCTTCTGTTCGTTTCGTCTCCTGCTTGGATGACGCTTATATTCGCTTGGTCGTCGTCGTTTGAATCCTCTGTTAGGATTGTTTCGTTTGTTTGGACGCTCGTGTGCTGTTCGTTTGGCTGATGTTATGCCGCTTTTGTAAAGGTATAACCTTATAATTTCAGTGTAAATAGATAATAAATCGTGTTTATCTTACTCGGGACTCTCAAGCAGTTTCTCCTTTGACTAACATGCTGAAATATATATATATATATATATATATATGATTGATATATATAGGCCTATATATATATATATATAAGGTGGTCTCTGGGCTGGTTGTTTGATGTTGTCAATTCACTGGCTGAGTTTGGTCTTTTGTCCCATAATATGTTTCTTTCTCTCTGTCTCGTTATATGTATTACTTGCTGCTTAGATATTCTTCTTTTCATGCTTTTCCTTGTCGTTGGTTAAGGAATCCAATATTGCCGTGCATCTCTCTCTCCAGACCATCATATTATTTTCTGAGTCCTGCATTCTATGTTGTAACTACTATCACTTGCTGTTTTTCTTTTGCACTAGCCGAAAACTTTAAAAATCAAATTTATATTTTCATAAAATATGGAATATCGGGGTTTTGCTTTTGGCGAGTATGCTGAAATGCGTTGATTCATGGCTTGTGATGATTGAACTATGGAGGCCTTTGCCAACACCTCCTCGTGGTGGTCTCTGGGCATGCAGTTGGCTGTTGGCTAGCTCATGGCGAAGATTGGCAGTAACCTATATTCCAGTGAGTAAGTAAGTATATCCTTTATTGAAAAAACCAACTGCTAACCGCATTTTGGTATACATAGTTCATCAAATAGAAGAAATGAAATGAAGTATAAAGCATGCGTGTGACAAATGTTTTACGAGATAGAGTTTGCCTTAGGTATAATTCTGTTGTGCAGTGTAACTTTGCTACTGAGCAAACTGATGTTGGTTTAATTTCGAATGAGATGGATTTTAAGACATCCTATTGTTACAGTAGTTGTTCAGTCGTCTTTGCCTCAAATTATGTAGCTTATACATTATATAAACTTTGATCAGAATTGTCGGCTTAGCTTTGCTAACTGTGACTTAGAATTTAATAGGAACAATATTAAAATCAGTTGATTTTTATTCATTTGCTTTGTGTTTGAATTATAAAGCAGGAGTGCCAAGTTTCTAGGGGCAGTGCCTTGAAAGCCAGTGCAATTTGCAGAATTTAGTATGAAGCGAAGGACATTAAGGCTAAATGTTTGTATATGAAAAGCACAAAACATAATTGTTAGGAACTTTTACACTTTTGGTTACAAAATTGATTTTGAACTATGATGTGTGACTTCTTTTCATTCATAGTCTGTTCTTAATGACCGTTAACAATTCCAATGACGAGTACATTAATATACATACTTCCCAATTCCCGCTGTACAATTCTTGTATTTCGCCCACTTTCCCATAACAACAATACTTGCTAGGTGGACAAATAGGTTGCGTAGATAAAAATCATAATCAATTAATCGTTTATTTCTGCAACCATCACAGAAGAAAAAACAGATTAAAACAATAAAGCAACGGTTCAAGGACCCGGATACATAAGGACACCTATTATGTACAAATCCACACAGGAAAAGAAAGACAGACAATCGATACTTAGATTGGAGTAATTAATAATAATAATCAAAATAATAAAGGATAAGCAGCAAACCCAGGCGAGACTCCAATTATTTTCTGGGGACTGCGAATTGTGACCAACGACCTCGTGACACAAGGCACGTGATGAAAACATTGACGTAAAAATTTAGATGGTAAACAGCTTACCGTAGACTAGCCTGTAGCCTATTCAGTGAAGCATGTATTTATTATTAAGTAGGCAACACCACATAAGACTAGTAGCTAGTAAAAAAAAAACCTACAGTAGTAACCTACTCTGGTCAATTTAGGAGACTTCATAGGGGGTAGTGACAGCAGTTTTCCCAAGAATTTTCGAGGGGGGGTAGTAACAGGTGTTTTCCCATGACTTTTCGAGGGGGGTAGTAACAACAGTTTTTCGACACCAAAAATTTTCGAGGGGGGGTAGTAACAAGACTTTTTCAAGATTTTTATCCATAAATTTCACACTTTTGTATAAAATAAATTATAAATAAAATTTAAAACAAAAATAAATGTGTGACGTCACGCATGGCCTGACCCCCTCCCCTGTCACAAACTGTCACACTTTCTTAAACCCCCTGGAGCGTGACGTACTTTATGGACGGCCCCTGTTATAGCGAAATAATATTAGAAACCGCAAACGGCGGAATATATACATATAGCGAAGGAATGTTAGAAGACATGAGGCCGTCCATAAAGTACGTCACGCTATTTTGACCATTTTTACCCCCTCCCCTGTCACAAACTGTCACACTTTCTTAAACCCCCTGGAGCGTGACGTACTTTATGGACGGCCCCTAACACGCCATATCAAAGCCCTGTATATTTCACTGGAACCAATAACAGCAGGCCAAACGATGTCGTATTTTAGAGGAAACTTACGCATCCCCTACCAAAATGAACAGATGTTTTGCCATTAATACCGATTCGCTAAGAGAAGCATTTTCGGTGTTACTGTCTTTTATACTAAATCGTTTCGGCGATTCGGCCGTATTCTCTTTTCGGCGAATCGGGCGATTCGCTACGAACAGCATTTTCGGCGAAACGGTCTTTCTTCACAAAATCGTTTCGGTGATTCGGCCGTATTCTCTTTTCGGCGAATCGGGATTCGGCGATTCGCTACGCGCCCGTTTTCAAGCGGCCATTACAAATTTCGTTATGAGAAATATTACATCTTTAATAGAACGTTTTACTCTATTTCCTTCATTTTAACAAATTCTAAGTATACTAGTACATTAATTGGGCAATGGCTCGTTAATGTTTTTATTTTGGAACGCGAAAACGGTATGTTATAACACGTAAATGATAAGCGACGTGACAGCGGTGAATCACATATTCACGCAGAGTCGTGTTCATCAATCAAACTTCTATTGACGAAAATAATTATTTTCATCGATCCAACTTCTATTTACGCATAGAAATATGTTCACCAATACATATTCTACTTGCGTAAACATTATTTTCACGAATTCAACTTAGCGTGAAACGTTTATTAATTTACCAACCTAAAGTACGGGATTGAAAGCATGGTCTGAATTTACCAACCTAAACTACGGGATTACCCTTAATATATCATTTCTACGAACGTTTCGGCACCATAAATAAGCCTACGTGTTGTTATCTATGAACGTCGCCAAATTCTTTGACAGCGCAAGGCAACGTTGCATCTGCTGCCAGTAGCTTAATTAGCATAGCACAATGTCATGTGCATCATGCGCCTGTGAATAAAGTGGTTCCTGCGACTTCGCTTTTGTAAATTTGTGGGCGCTGTAGGAATTTCGAGTTTACGTTTGCGATTTCGGCCTATCTGCATTAGCCTAGGCCTACAGCGGAGTTGGCTAGGTGGAATTTGAACCCCCGACCTCTCGATTGAGAGTTTAGCACGCTAACCACTGCACAACTGAGCATTCCCCACTGCATAGGCTTAAACAAATTTTGTTAGGCTAGGCCTACTGTGTGTTCTTATGAGGCACATCGTAATTTGAACCCCTGTGACACCGCTGTCAAATTTGTATCTGAATCGTAAGAAAAGAAGGTGATCAAAAGTTTCGTCAGACATTTGGTATCAGTTTAACCTCAGTGAAGGAAATAGTGACTAATAAACTATTCATTTTTACTGAAATAGCCTTTAATTCATTAAAGTCGACACTCACAGTCAACTCATAAAGAATAATAAACACCAATGTTCTTATTTACACTGCACCCAAGGAATCTATATTAATTTGAGCCCTTGCACTGCATGACTGCACCGTATTAAATAATAATAATAATAATATTTATTCTTTAATTAAGCGCCTGACAAACGCACTGCGCTGTACATTTACATGTTATGCAATTGAAATCTTAACTAGTTAACTACTAACAGAACAGACAGCTTGCAATACAATTACAATTACATTAAACATATTCTAATGCAGAGGCAACACCAGTGTTAATAAGTTAATTAAAGGTCGCATTGAGGTGTTGACAGTGTTCACTTTCATTGCGGAAGATGGTTGTCTAGTTGGTGATTTTGATACTTACGGTAAACCCCCTAAATTTCCATTTGTTTCCATACTACTTTTAAAATCGTGACGATGCACATTGAGTAAGGGGGGGATTGCTTCCAGCTTACAGGGGGGATAATAGGCCCTAATAGATTCTGATAAACATTCATACATCTACAGAGTACAGATCTCTATGAGGAAGGGCGAATACAGTGTGCAACTGTGCATATGGCAGCATTTAGGCCTACTCTTAAACCTGGTGAGTCCAGTGTGCATTTTAGCAATGCCCCATATGATTTAGGGACATGCTGTTGTTCCCTCTAAACTGGTTTTGCTTTTCAATTGCATGCATGTCACTGTAGCTATATTTTTTGTGTTTCTTTTTCTTGGCAGGAATTGAAATTTGAAACCAGAAATGACTTCGAAAGAGAGCAGCATTGAAGAGAAGCTCGGTGAAATTACAGAATGTTGCATCTGTGCCGAGGTATACGATGACCCAAGAGTACTGCCATGCATCCACACTTTCTGCCTCAAATGCATTCAACTGACTGGAAACGAGAAGAAACCAGGCGAAGAAATGCCTTGCCCAATCTGCAGAACCGAATTCATCGTTCCAACGACTGGATTCATAGGTCTAAAGAAAAATTTCTTCATGTCAAAGTTAGTTGAGATGGCTATGCTGCAGAAACCAGCAATAAGAGAAACACTTTGTGATGTATGTAGAGAGAATGCTGACGACGAATCAGTTAGTGAGATAGCAACAGCAACGATGTATTGCACTGAATGTCGAGATCATTTGTGCGATCGTTGCTTTCGGGATCATAAGAGACATAAGCTGAGCAGAGATCACCAAGTTGTTGCCCTTGGAAGTGGGACTGTGCAACAGGAAGACTTGAGAAGATTTAGAACGAGCAAATGTGAGCAGCATTTGAAGGAACAGCTGAAGTTGTATTGCTTGCCTTGCAAGGCTGTCCTGTGCATGATGTGTTATGTTGAAGGTCACGGCACACACCAGTGTTCCGATATAGAAAAAGTGGCCGAGGACTTTCGGAAGGATATCGAAAAGGATCTTGATGAGATAGACGCTTTTCTGAATGAGTGCTTGACTGAAAAGCAAGAGTTTGAGCGATACAGAACAGAGGTAGGAAAAGAAATAGAAAAGGCGCAGTCAGCGGTTATTTTGAGGGGTCAAAATCTGAAGGAACTGATAGACAAGCATACAGGTCAGTTGCTGGAAGAGCTGGCTTTAATCAAACAAAACAAACTCAAAGAAATGGAGGCTAAGAACGAAGAATTGGAAAGACAGCGAACTATTTTAGACAGTTTTAAGATGTACTGCATGGAAATGAAATGCAAGGGATCGTCAGGTGACATCTGTCGTGTCATCAAAGAGTTACAAGATAGAACTGGCGTCTTGCGCCAAGTGGTAACAAATAAAAAAGACAATGAAAGTCAGCAGAAGCGATTGCACATCTTCTTCGAGCCAACCAGTCTTGAGGGTTTCTCAAAGACGTACAACATCGTTGGAGCTCTTAAAGGTAAAGAATCTCATAAAGAATAAATAAAGATGGTCATGTAGTGTCTTAAAATCCTCATGGGCACAGGCAGCATAGTATAATGATAGGTTGTGTGCGTTTTAGTTCATAATATGTCCTAAAATGTACACAACCTATCATTATATTATCATATATTATAATGCTAATATATTTAAAGACTTGTCAAAATTGAAATGTTTGGTTTACTCTATATTTCATTTGATCACTTTAGGCCCATTAATTATTATTTCAATTTATTACCCCATCGGCGCCTCTGGATGTCCATGGATTAGTAATAGTTTCACATAATTATTATGACGTCAATTCTCTAGTCCTTTTGTCCCAGGAAAGCTCCTCAATGTTTTTTATACTTTGGCACAGGTCGTGCAGTTTCTCAAAAACCCGTGTCACTTAAATAAGGAACACTTACACGGCACGTACTAAGCCAAGCCTATGAGCTATGCGCTTGACATCGATATCATATGTTACACTTGCACTTTATTTGATTTGGGCATTATTGGCCTGTAATTGTGATAGACTGAAGACTACTTGGCACTTTTATTTAGTGAAATAGACAACTTTCTGTGTTAAATAAATTATATGGAACCTAACTAGTTGTTTTTTATGAAATTTGCTTTACAGAGGAGACCAGTCAAGAAGTGAATCCTATCCTGTTTAAGACAGTCATCACTGGACTCACAGATGATAGCACAGCAGTAATAGGGTTTGCTATTCTGGATAAACACATTTTTATTGTTAGTGTAGAAAGCCCAGAAATTGAAGTGTATGATTCGACTAGCTTTATTTTTGAATGCCAGTGGAAACTGGAGGAACTTGCTGATCCAATTGATATAGCATCTTGTAACCGCAACAAGTGTCTCTACATTTTGAATGCGAAAGATGACTCGATGGAAATTATGAGAGTTGATTCAATGGGAAAACTTATAAACAAATGGTCAACAGGAGAAAACTGGGGTTTCTCTCTATTCATCACAAAAGAATCCAACATTTTATTACCGGCCCATGCAAAGAAACGATTGGATGAATACTCTCCAGAGGGACAGCTGATCCGAAAGATCAAGCTGTCATCTGAGTTAAGCTATCCAATCCACGCCTTAAAAATAGCTGATGACAAGTTTGTGGTTAGTTTTGCTCATTACTTGTATATGGATATTGACAATGATGGAAATTTGAGCATAACAAGTGAAGCTAATGCTGAGGAGAGTGAAACCAGTGATAACGATCAAAAGAATCTGGAAGAGGAGAAAGAAGAGGAGGAGGAGGGAGAGAAACAAGAAGAGGAGGAGGGTGATGAAGAAGACCACGATGAAAAAGAAGAGGAAAATGAAAACGAAAGTACAAGCAGTGATGAAGAAGACAAAAGCAAAAATGGCAGCGATACGGATGATGAAACAGAAGAGAAATCAAATGAAAATGGAGATAGTGAAGAAGAGTCTGACAAGAAAATTAACGAACATCAAGTTTGCATCATAGATGGCAATGGTGATGTTATAAAGTCATTTGGTCATGCCAAAGGATCTGGCCTCGGCCAACTTAACTGTCCCTCCTTCTTGACGACAGACAGAGAAGGGCAAATTATTGTTGCTGACCGTGGAAACAGCCGAGTGTTGCTACTGAGTCGTGATCTCGAGTTCAGAAGAGAACTGATTTCTAGGAAACAAGGGTTCCGGCATCCTATTAAAGTACAACTAGACGAATCAACTGGTCGGCTGTTTGTGGCAACCAGAGCACGGAAGGGAAACAAAGGAATTGGAGGAAGTGCATTGTTTTTTAGGCTTAAATGAACTAGGCAAGATTTTGAACAAGATTATCTCTAAATGTTTGGCTATTGATCACAACATTTAGTGCAACTGTAGGATATAGACCTAATACGCTCAAGTGAACAGATAAACTACAACCTACAAAATTTATATTTTTGGAGTATTGAGTATTACAATTGATATTATAAAGCAACAAATAGCTTAAACTCTTGTTATCTTTACCATATCACTGCCACCACTTGCATAGGCATTAAATGGGACCCATATAGACTCCATACAAGCCCAATATGGTAATATGGGCTACATATTGGTTCCATGCGGACCTACAAGGCTCTAAGGAGGATAAATACAGTGTTAGTTTTATTGCTTAGACTTAGCAATAATCTAACACATTTATTTCAGAATTGCAGTAACAAAGCACCTTTAACAGTAAATACTGTAAAAGCAATGAAAATCAAGAAAACACAAATTTAATTTTGTAGACACTGGCTCAAATCACTGTAACCTCTGATGAATGAATAAGACTGGACAAAACTAAGGAATGAAAATAATTATTTTCTTGTAAACTGAAAGGAACACAGAATTGGCAAAGAAGGGAATTCAAAGAAGGCACAAGTCAGTGACAAACTTGCAATCAAAGGTGACATAGTCAGTCAGTCAGAGCCAATGAGACCAGACTCCGAATACTGTGCATGTCCTATGCTCACGAATAAGCAGTAGATGCAGATTCTTTCATATACCATTGGAACATAAATAAAAAACAGACTCCAACAGAAACGAATGCTGTCAATTAAACGTTCAATTGATTGGATACAGTTTAAGACATTTGTTATCGGTTGTAGTAGAAGAAATTCAAAGACCATTTCATCAAGTTTGGTTACAATAAGTCTTTAACTAAAGACTTACACCCAGTCAATAACTGCATTAAACATAATAGCTGTTGATAAAAGAAGCAATACAAACCTGGAATTAGCTGTAGCTGGAAAAAAGGAAAAAATTAAACCAAAAGAAGCATACGATACTGTTGGGACTCCAACCAATCCAGGTTAAATGCATTTTAATCTCAGTCATGAAAGAAGTCATCTACATAATGAGCTACATTAGAGATTTAACTTGTATCGCAATCCAGGAGCTGCCTTGTACCAGAAATTTCCACTCCAAACTTGTCCATCTGTGTCAGTAAACTGGCCTTCGCCTTCCATCCTACGCAAAATCAAAAGAACAGACAGAATCAATCAATCAATCAAATTCGTTTATTCAAAATCACGTTGACAATATCGCAGCTTGTTACAACAGTAATACGGTCAACAGGAGGTGGAAAGGTCTACACTTTATAATCTTTCAAGTCACCAATACGGAGAAAGCCGTAACTGTTGAAAAAACTGTATAAAGAGTTAAGAAACAACTACTTTAGATAATCAATACACATTGCTATTAAAAGGCACTGTAGAATATATACATATCTAAGGAATTAAAATACAAAAGCAAAGCAAGGTTAAGCTCATGATGTTTCATTATATACAATAGCATTCACATGTTCAGAACAAGCGAGTGCAAGTAGTTCAAAAGCCACAACATAACAGTCCAATTACTTAAATTAAAGCCTCAAAGATATTAGTAGATAAAAGTTTGCATCATTGCAATTACTGGTATTAATACCACTAATTGCAATAATGTTAGGCATCTATCACATCAATACACCTTCAAAAGACTGAAACTAACTTGTTCTCAGCAAAACTGCCATTAAAGAAAGATCCATTCGGCCAAGTATAATGTCCACTTCCATGGAATTTGTTTTCCTTGAAGTTTCCCTCGTATGAAGCTCCACCCGGAAACTGAATCCTCCCAACACCATGCATTTTATCATTCATCCACTGTCCCTGGTACGTCGTTCCATCACTCGATGTGTGAGTTCCTGTTCCACTGCGCTCCAGTACTCCATCAGCCAACTGGATGTACTCGCCTTCTGCCAAAAGAAATTAACTTCACCTTACAACAAATTATACCACATAACAAGAAATGCAAGAAATGCAGTAATTTAGCTGAGCCATGATGCAGAACAGTTATTGGCTCGCATGCATTCCATGCCTCTGCCTCCAAAGAATGGAATCAACTGCCACTCTCTCTTTCTAGCTAAAATTCACTTCCTTCCTACAAAAATCGGCTCAAAACTCACTATTTCTCCTTGGCTTTCAAGCACTTGCATATCTAACTGCATCTTCTTCTGACGGCTGACTATCCGCACCTCAGATTCACATTTCAGTGTGACTGAGCTTTACAAATTTAAGTAATTAATATTAAAAAATAAATATTTAAAAATGTATAATTTACATTTATCACAGATAGCTAAATACAAAAGAAAAATAATCACATATAAATAGTGATGTGAGGTGAAAAAATTGTCCGGAAAATTTCATATTTTTCCGGAAAATTTCGGAAAATTTCCAGTGTTTTTTTCCGGAAAATTTCCCGATATTTTTCCACAATATAATATTACTAAATAACAATTTAAATTTTAAATGCATAATAAGTTAATGTTTAAACATCACTCACTCTAAACTGTCTTATGTAGCCTAGTAATAACTGATATGTTTATTCAATAGATGGCACTGTTAGAGCTTACTGTTCAGTGTGTTCACAAGGCTCAACAACGACAATACATTCAGGAATTAATTGGAATTAAACTTCACTGTTAATTTAGAAAAAATATTTTTTACGATTTAGTCTATTTTAGTTATGAAAATATGATACAAAAACAGCAATTGATTCAGTAGTATTACAGACACCATACTGCAACAGATTAATTCTTATGATTAATTCTTATTAGGCCTATAATACTATTATTTTATTGCCATTGCGGTCTGACACTAATCTACAGACCGCTAATCTATTTTCAAATCTGCTTTTCTTGGTAAGTAGCAAAAGAAGGTGTGTTTTAGTTTAATTGTTTGTCTATGAGCTGTTGCCTTCTGTGAGTGGTGTATGGACTAAGGCAAAGCTGACTAATAGCTGAGCAGCTGACGAAATGTCAAATTGCCAGACAGTATATACTGATAGTTTATAACACTAACAACTTATCAAACTTGGCTACTTCTAGCCTGAACCGCTAATGAACAGTGTTTAATGTTTATTTTAATTCTTTTAAGGTGAACATTGCCCGCATTGACAGAAATACTGTAGCCTATTATAAATAAAAGGAACTTAAAAAACATAAATTTTCTAGTGTCATTTCATACTGAAAATCTGAGTTAAATGTATTTTTCCGGTTCTGCGGAAAATTTCCGGAAAATTTCTGGAAAATTTCCGGACAATTTTTCGCAAAATACTTTTCCGGAAAAGCTACATCACTACATATAAATGAATTAAATTATACTCAATGTTTAACCCTTTAACAATAAGCGTTTGCTAAAATGAATGGGAACCAATGCATCTCGTTGTTAAAGGGTTAAAGTTCTGCTAAGTCCCAAGAGATTCATTACCCCTTGGTTCCAAAGAACACCTTCCCTGTCTGGCTGTCTGTATCCTTTTCTCTCGTTTGTCTAACTTTAATACCAATATTTTCAAGTCATTATTGGTCCTTTTACGAGGTGGATATTTGGCTGAGCATTGACTTCATGGCAGGAGATGGAAGTAAACCCCTTTCGAATCACTGTACAAGGGCCTACAGCACTGCCATTCATGCAGTTCTTGCCATTATTGTCTGATCACTTATATTGGGCAATACAAATACAAATCTAATAGTGATGATGATGACGATGATGAGATGGCCATGATGATATGGTCATGATGATGATGACGATGATAATAATAAACATTAATAATGTTAATAATATAATTAGTATAAATGTCATAATTCATGTGGTAAAAAATTTATGATTAACAGCAACCTTCATAATTATGAAAGAATATACCATAGAAAGTTAGTATATTTTGCTATTAATTACCTGTGGCTAACCTTCATTTGAAATACTGGCACATAAATGATCTGTTAATATTATAGTCACCATTCTCCTGCTGTTCAAAGACTGAATTTCCCAATCATATACTTGCCATATTTGTCACCATTAGGAAATATGTAGACACCAGATTTGTACTCTGGAGCTGCTTCTTCCTTGTGCTTTCTTGCTGTTTTAAAGTAAACACAACTTTAATTAAACTAAGCTAGAAATATGAATATAGAGAAACACTGAAATTGCACTGATAAACAAAGAAAAACATTAAATAAAAAAACACATATTGAAAACCTTTGTTTTCTCTTGACAATGCCC
>JACEVL010002366.1:0-20810 GCA_020284085.1 Aporrectodea caliginosa
AAAATGGTATATTTAGTTGTAGGGCCTATATTATGCGAATGCACCTCGAAATTATATAAGTTTTAGCGGAACCGATAATTAGCGATATTTTATATTATTTCGTACATTTTTTATTTTCGGGACAAACAAAATATAAGATTATGTGTGTTTTGAAACTGATCTATGTATCCAAGAACATTTTAAACAGAATGAGGCTTCATTTGCAACAATAGCCTACCAACTAGTCCATAGTCTGTATTAGGTACAGCGAAATCTAAAGGCAACATGAAACAAGACTTCACGTTATTTTTCACGGCAGTCAAATAATGTCGGTGGTCCTTGCAGTTATTGCAAGTTACTCCCGTTATTTTGTGCGAATGCTTCCTGTAAACTGGCTTCTCACTTCATCTTCAGTACCTTTTTCAGCTAATATATTATTAAGTTCTAAATCTGTAGCTGTTGACAAACGTTTATGTAGAAATATCGGTTTACGTTGTGATGTTGCATCAGCCATTTTCACCCAGATGATGGGTATTATAATTTATTTTTATCACTTCCAGTGTTCAAAAGACAAATAAGTAAGCAAGCGAATGAAGCCCTGCATTCCCTCTAAAGAATGGTATATCTGTTTCACTTCTAGGAAGAATATTGAATAAGCTATGGTGGAAAAACTAAGGGGTGGGGTGGTATCCACCCCATGGTACCTCGGCTATATCGGGTATAACTTTTGAACGGCGTGAGATACCATCATGATGTTTACCTCAAAATGTGGTGTTTAGAATTGGAGCAACGAGAGAGGTAGCCTAAGGGGGAAGAGATGGAATCGGTGTAGGATTTGTGGAAAAAAACTTTTTCCAGAATTGAGAAAGACCGATGCTAGAGGTTAGGATAGCTAGAGGCGAGGTTCCGGCGAGTACGTAGGATCGATCACATAGGATTTGGGAGTGAAAGACCCAGTTGGCATAATCAGTGTGAGAACAGAGAGACAGAGTCAGAGACAGAGAGATAGACAGAGAAAGAAGAGAGAGAGGAGAGAGAGAGAGAGAGAGAGAGAGAGAGAGAGAGAGAGAGAGAGAGAGAGAGAGAGAGAGAGAGAGAGAGAGAGAGAGAGAGAGAGAGAGAGAGAGAGAGAGAGAGAGAGAGAGAGAGAGAGAGAGAGAGAGAGAGCGAGAGAGAGAGAGAGAGAGAGAGAGAGAGAGACAGAGACAGAGACAGAGACAGAGAGACAGAGACAGAGACAGAGACAGAGACAGAGACAGAGTCAGAGACAGACAGAAAGACAGAGAGAAAAGAGAGAGAGAGAGAGAGCGAGAGAGAGAGAGAGAGAGAGAGAGAGAGAGAGAGAGAGAGAGAGAGAGAGAGAGAGAGAGAGAGAGAGAGAGAGAGAGAGAGA
The DNA here is from genome assembly GCA_020284085.1 of Aporrectodea caliginosa. NCBI lineage: Eukaryota > Metazoa > Annelida > Clitellata > Crassiclitellata > Lumbricidae > Aporrectodea > Aporrectodea caliginosa. The sequence goes on from JACEVL010002366.1 coordinate 1,373, forward strand.
GAGAGAGAGAGAGAGACAGACAGAGTCAGAGACAGAGAGATAGACAAAGAAAGAGAAAGAGTCTGCAGAAAAAGCGAGTGAAGCTAGAAAAATCAGATAACACGGCCTGATCAGATCAGTTTAAATTATAATTATCCACTGAGTAGATCCACGGCTCACACCTGTGAAGAAGAAGAGGAAGAAGAGGAGGATGAGGAGGAGAGGAAGAGGAGGAGGATGAGGAGGAGAGGAAGAGGAGGAGGAGGGAGGAGAAGAAGAAGAGGAAGAGGAGGAGGAAAAGAAGGAGGAGGATGAAGAGGATGAAGAAGAAGAAGTAGTAGTAGAAGAAGATCAGTCATTGGTAAGTGCTAATGTTCACGAATTTATTGTCCCAAACCCAGCAGACAGTGTACGGTCAATGTACTCATTTTGGCATTGCTGGTTTAGCTAGGAGGCACAGAAGGAGCAGAAATCAAGAAAATAATTAAACACGGTCGGAAATTTGAACCCTCAACCTCTCGATTAACAGTCCAGCACGCTAAACTCTTGCACACGTTTTCACCTTAAAAGGTCAAACGGTTTCTTTTTTGCGCATTCATTTGTCGCTACTATATAATTACCAAGCACCAGTCGATGGCGCTGAGAAATTCTAAGTGAAGGATTTGATCAAGATCCCTACACAGCTACTATCTACGGGAGGAGACTTGAATCTGTGCCCTGTACAGTGCCTGTGCCTCAAGCCGCCGCGTAGGGACCCTGGGCAAGTCCTTCACTCGCAGTTGTTCATGCGCTTCGGCGTGAAACTCCGATTCACTGTGCGCGCTGTAGTCGGGAGCGCCTCTGAGTAGAAATCTTGAAGGGGCGCTATAACAAGTGCTCATACATACATACACAACATACATACATACATACATACATACATACATACATACATACATACATACATACATACATACATACATACATACATACATACATACATACATGCATATATACATACATACATACATACAGACAGACATACATAGACATACATACATACATACATACATACATACATACATACATACATACATACATACAGACATACATAGACATACATACATACATACATACATACATACATACATACATACATACATACATACATACATACATACATACATACAGACATACATAGACATACATACATACATACATACATACATACATACATACATACATACATACATACATACATACATACAGACATACATAGACATACATACATACATACATACATACATACATACATACAGACATACATACATACATACATACATACATACATACAAGGAACTCGCTCTAACCAATCGGTTACCATGTCCCGCGGTTGGCGCTTTACGATAGCGGCGCAATAGAAATTGCTAGATTAGATCAGATTAGATTTGAGAATTACGTACAGAATTATGACGTCGTCATCATCTTCGTTGACTCCTTGTCCGATTCCTCGTGGTCCGACGGGGCTTTTATAAGACCCGGATGTAGTCCCAATGCGACGGAATTCCTTGTCCTAACTCATCGTCCGACGTCCAGAGGGCGCTTCTGTCATTACACTCCGACCGGAAGACACCGCCTCTGCGCATGCGTGATCATTGTGCAAGTGACCGGTGCTGATGAGCTCTTTCCGGAGCTCGCCTCTGATTGGTTGACACGTCACGCCACCTGACGACCGACGAGTGACAATCGTGTCTGCGGCCAACGACGCCAAGCGACGAGACGCGAAACTAAACGAAGACGAGGCGCTGTAAACGGAGCGTCTTTATCGAATAACCTGACCGCTGATTATCGACTGGCGCTAAATAAAACAGCACGGCCGCTTATTTATATTGCGCCTATTGTCAGTTGTGTAGTTTGTCGGAAAGGGTGGGAATTTTCCTGAGAGTAAGGCAAACTATTTGAATGTGTATTATAAACAAAGGGAATTTGTCTAGAACTCCTCTTGGGGTGGGGTGTTCATTCCCCGAGTGTTGTTCCAAACACTCCTATGAAGTTGGTTGGGTCTCGATGGGACCAACGTCATTAGAAATATGCAAAGAAAGTGAATTGCTCAACAGACAATGGACGACACTTATTGGAACTGAATTTGGCAGTTAGCCGATTATAATAGTTATTGCTATTTATTTATTTATTTTATTGTTTATTTATTTCATTATTTATTTATCATTTATTTATATGTTACATTATTTATTTATTGCATTATTTATTTATTTCATTATTTCATTATCTCATTATTTATTTATTTATTTATTCATTTATTTATTTATTTATTTATTTATTTATTTATTTATTTATTTATTATGGTAGTTAGTATTTTATTTACGATTGCACTTTGAATAGATATATAAACAGACGAAGAGAGATAGACGAACGAGAGAGACAGACAGACACAGACAGCGAAAGAGACCGAGGGACATAAAAACTGTTAGGAGATAGCGTTGTAAATGTAACCGAAAATTATATCTTAGAGGCACATACGCGCGCAGTGAGAGAGAGAGACACACAGAGAGAGAGAGAGAGAGAGACAGACAGACAGACAGACAGACAGACAGACAGACAGACAGACAGACAGACAGACAGAGAGAGAGACAGACAGAGACAGAGACAGGCAGACAGACAGACAGAAAGACAGACACAGACACAGACAGACAGACAGATAGACAGAAACAGAAACTAAGAGAGAAGCAGACAGAGGCAAGACAGGTACAGACAGACAGACAGAGACAGACAGAGACAGACAGACAGAGATAGATTGACAGAGTGAAACATACAGAGAGACAGGCAGAGACAGACAGACACAGAAAGAGAAAGAGACAGACAGACAGACAGAGTACGAGGGAGATACGGCTTAGACGGCTGTGAACATTTTAGCCCAATTTCATATCTGTAGAAGCTCTTATAATTTATACCGACGTAGATCCATCCAGATGGTGGTGTCACTCCCGCAAGCCAACATCTCGCCCTTCCCCACGAATCGGCCAGGGAGAAGGACCGTATACTCCTAATGGTGTACTATGGATCCCGCGATGTAGCCATGTAGCATTGCTCTTCCGTTACCATACGGTCGGTTTATCAGAGATTAATTTCTCGGATCTTTATTGCGGGTGGCTCGGTCGCAATATAAACGTGGAGTACAATACAATGCAATACAACACAATACAACTGGGGCGCGGTGGTGTAGGGGTATGTTCTGTGCCTTGCAGCTGGAGGGTTGCGGGTTCGAATCCACCTCAAAGCCGCCGCGTAGGGACCCTGGGCAAGTCCTTCACTCGCAATTGCTCATGCGCTTCGGCGTGAAACTCCGATTCAGCGTCCGCGCAGTAGTCGGGAGCGCCTCTGAATAGGAATCTGGTAGGGGCGCTATAACAAGTGTTCAAATACAATACAATACAATACAATACGGGGTGGTGGCACCCGACTGTCGATTAGTTAGAGCGCTGTCTTTAGACACCTTTAAAAAGTCGTCAATTGATATTATATACAGTTTGAACATGGTAAACTATTTATAGTTACATAGTTACATAACATTGCTTAATTTGCATGGAATCTTTTGTCAGAATATAGAAATCATAGACAGAATAAGATGAACTACCTTATGTTACAAAAATATTGAATATAGTGAAATTGTAAAGCTCTGTTTGACACATTTGATGGTGTCATTCGGATGCTATAAGTTTCTTGTAATAATTGAATTGTATCTTTCCTGTATTGTCGTCAACGGCCTTTGATGTCATAAGACGACGTTAAACGTTGGTATAAATAAAATAAAACTATTTATAGAACTGCCTCTTTGGACACCTTTTAGAAGTAGTCAATTGATGTTACATAGGCTTTGGACAGTAAACAGGCTGTCAATCGGTTGAAGAAAAGTATTTGTATGGCTACTGATTTCATTATAGCTAATACCACAGAAATTGTGACAGAATAGATAAAACTATGCTTTATCTATTCTGTGCTAATAGTGAATTACCTAAAAGTTATAAAAGTAAAACTCAACTGGTCTCTGATTCAATTGGTAAGTACATAGGGCCTACTGCACAGCAAGGATGCTCATCAAGATAACTACTATTAGATATCAATTTATTTCATATATTGTTTGGAATGAATGAATTATTATTACTCTATAAATATTTATTAAATATATGCACACCAAAGTTGGCTGCGTATGAGCAATGGTCCTATGAGCGATAGTCTTGTAAGCAATGGTCCTTGGATCCTTTGGACACGGTAGACTATCGATTAGAGGGAACTCCTTGTAACGCAAAGAGTTCGGGTTCGACCCTTCACCACCTCAAAGACAACCTACTGTAGGGGAAACCTGATCAAGTCCTTCATTCGCAATTTGCTTAGAACGCCATCGATTGATGCTTGGTCATTAAATAGTGGCGCTTCATAAATGCTCAGTAATAATAATAATGTGACAGTTACTTTACCACCGTGGTTAGACTGGGAGCGTCCCTCAGTAGGCTTCTTGAAGGAGCGCTAAATAAATTCCTGAAATGAATGAATGAATGCTGTTACTATAAGTAAGTAAGTGTGTACTTTATTAAACGCAAGCAAACGTTCAGCGCTTTACATACAAAGTCAAAAATAATTTAGGTATAAACAAAAGGATAATTAGGATAAGAAATTTAAGTCAACTAGAAAACAGATGTCTAACTGTACAACATCCTAGCTAAGAAGCCGCGCCGCATATTACGAAAGTACACATGGAAATTGATCCAAGGGATCTCGCAACCAATCAGACGATGAGCGTGAATTTGCCTAATGAATATTCATGCAACATCTGTCTCTAGCGGTTTAGCCAGACATACGATTGTGCGAAGGGTCACGTGGCACACGGTACAGTCGACCTTAGGCAATTCACGTGGTATAATTATAGAAGTTGGACTGATGAAAAGAATTCTTCCTTAAATAGAAGTTGGACTGATGAAAAGAATTCTTTCTTAAATAGAAGTTGGACTGATGAAACGAATTCTTGCTTAAATAGAAGCTGGATTAATGAAAAATAATTCTGAATTAAATTGAAGTTGTAGGCCTATTGATGAAAAATACTAAAATAGTTGTTGCTAAATTTAGGCATAGGCTAATAGAGGCTGGATTGGTGAAACGAAGTCTTGCTTAAATAGAAGCTGGAGTGATGAAAAGAATTCTGGAGAAATTAGAAGTTGGATTAACACTTTTACCTATATAATAAAACGCGAAAACACGCTTCCATATCACGAATTTACTTATCATCCATAGTAGGCCCACGGACACTCGCTTTGAACGATCGCTTTATAATTATTACTTTCCACGTCAGAGTTACACAGAGTAGGCCTATATAGTCACCAGTTAATTCCGATAACCTATAAAATTATGTGTAATCTGCAGGCAATGTTTTAATGTAATCTATCATTTTGGAATTTAACAATTTAAGTTCGAAATATTATTACAAACTAAAGTTTACTGTTTACCGATTTAAGCAGCGCGCATAGCCGTAATGAATATTCATCACGCAGCGAATACTATTACTGAAATGGCAACTTCTGATTGGTTGCAAGATTTCCTTGGATCAATTTCCATGTGTACTTTATTAATATGCAGCCGCGCCTGGTAAGGGAATCAAATCTAGGGACTGTACACGACCATTGTATTAAATGACGGCATTGTTTCTACGAGTTAGAAGGGCGCAACAGAAATGCGATATAATAACTGCATGCGTCTCAGGAGATGGAAAGATGCCTCCGGTCATTTGTTTGTTGCCATGTCCGTCTGCGTATCTGCCTCTACGTCTATGTTTGTGCATGTGTCCTGGTGTATCAGTCTGCGTTGTATTGTCCTGTCTGTCTGTGTGTCTTTCTGTATGTTCGTCTGTTTGTTTGCGTCCGTTTGTCTCTTTGGATCTCTCCGTATGTCTTTGTTCGTCTAACTGTCTTTCTGTTTTCTGTCTCCGTCTGTCTGTCTGTGCTTGTGTTCTGCGCCTGTTCTTTTGTCTCTCCGTCTGTCTGTCTGTGTACGTCTGTCCGTCCGTCTGTCTGCCTGTCTGGATTTATGTATCTCATTCTGCCTGTGTGTTCTTCTGTTTGTGCCCGTCTGTCTCCTTCTGTCCGTCTGCCTGCCTTTCTATGTCTATCTCTGTATTCATGTATGTGTGTCTCTCAGGCTCTCTCTCTCCTTCCGTCTGTCTGTGTCAAACAGTCTCAGTGTTCTCTAGTCAATCCGTCTGTCTGTATCCGTGTGTATGTCACGAATATCGCATAATGGTGGCGTTCGTCGTGATAGAGCAGGTGGTCGGGTGGACATGGTAGTGGTGGTGGTGGTGGAGGGTGGAAAGACCCAACGGACTCACAACTGACCGGATCTAATGGATCAGAAATTGACGACCTTCATAAAGACGTCTCCAAGGCATCGAGGACTCCGCTCACGTCCGCAGATGAACAACGATAGAGTGGAACGGCGCTATATAAAGTATCGAAGGCCAGATGGGGTCACCATGAGGAGGAGGGTCAAGCGTAGGCATTGATTTACAGTTAGACATTATAATAATAATAATAATAATAATAATAATAATAATAATAATAATAATAATAATAATAACAACAGCAATAATGATAATAGCAATGACAACAACAACAACAACAACAACAACAAAACAACAACAACAACAACAACAATAATAATAATAATAATAATAATAATAATAATAATAATAATAATAATAATAATTATTATTATTATTATTATTATTATTATTATTATTATTATTATTATTATTATTATTATTATAATTATTATTATTATTATTATTATTATTATTATTATTATTATTATTATTATTAATTATTATTATTATTATTATATCAAAATCTAGTGTTAATATTATTATTATTATTATTATTATTATTATTATTATTATTATTATTATTATTATTATTATTATTATTATTATTATTATTATTATTATTATTATTATTATTATTATTATTATTATTATTATTATTATTATTATTATTATTATTATTATTATTATTATTATTATTATCAGGGCCTAGGACAGGGGGGCCACCGGGGCCATTTGGCCCCAGGCCTCACTTGATAAAGGGATTCGCAATTTCGGAATTACGGAGTTATTTATTGAAATGGGGAATTACGGAATTAAGGAGTTATTCATTGAAATGTAGCGCTATACAAATTCTAATTATTTCGTGAGGAAATCGTTGAAGTTTGATGAAATAATTGAAAAGAGTAAGGAAGTGGCTTTGAAGTTTGAATTATCAGAAGCCTTCACCATCAACCGCCAGAGCCGGATTAACCTATAAGCGAAATAAGCCATGGCTTAGGGACCCACAACGTTTTGAGGGCCCCCAACTGTCAGGAAATATAAAATCAGATTTTGAAAGGCCCCAACTGACAGGAAATATAAAAATCAGATGGTTCAAAGGTCCTATTTGACAATTTTCTTCTAAAAAAGACGGAAAAAAAGGCCATTAGAAATTTTTTAAAGTAATAAAAAAATGGAAAAAAAAAATTTTTTCCATGGCTTTCCGGTTAGGGCCCTCGGATGTCTTAACCCGGCCCTTGGCGACCGCAAATGCACGACGCAAGAGAAAGCTGAAGACTTTTATAGAAAAATTTTCAATAAGATTCTTTCAACACTCTCTGAAAGTCTTTCAACAAGATTCTCAGCTATTGCAAACATCGTGGAGAATTTTGAATTTTTATGGCAATTCAATTCCATGAGTGACGATCAGTTGAAAGAGGCAGCTACGAGATATACTTTAAGCCGCTTAGAAGACATTATCACCTGAGCTCGTCGAAGAAATGATTTTTCTCAAAGAAATATACAAAATTAATTTCAAGCTTCCTCTTTCACCAAGAAATCTACTACAAGAAGTAGTGACTCAAAATCTGGTCGATCTGTTTCCAAATGTGTTTATTTCCTTGAGAATTTACCTATATCTGCTGCAGATGCCGAGAGATCATTCAGTAACCAGAAAAGAACAAAGAACTACCTCCGTTCCACGATGGGTCAGCAGCGTCTTAATGGATTGGCTATGTTAAGCATTAATTCTGATATCACTAGAACTTTAAATTATCAAAGCATTTTCGATAAATTCGTGGCTTTGAATATGCGAAGGATGATTTGAACCTTTCTGTTGAGTGTCTAAGAGATATTTGAAAAAGGCCTTGAAAATTAGTTGTGGCCCTGGGCCTCCAAATGCTGTCCTAGGCCCTGATTATTATTATTATAAGAGGGAACGAAACGAAAAATAATAATAATAGTAACAGCAACAATAATTTCCGTAATAATGATGATTTATCACTAATACTTCTCAGCTCAATAGGCAATGTGATGCAGTGTTTAAACACCTTTAAATCGTTTTTACTGGATGTTACAAAATTGCGCCTTTCGGCTTTTACTATAAATACTTTTCCAAATCTCGGTTAAAGAGCATTGTTTTAAAGAGCATTGTTTCATTGTTTCATTACATTGTTTCATAGGAAAATGTTTAATGAAATGTTTAATTAAGTATTCTGTCATGTAAATAATTGTTAACATGCATTCTTGTAAATAGATGTATGTTAAAATAAAATGTGTATATAATACATGTATATATATTACACATCTGTGCTGAATTTCTGTTTGCAAATAGCATTACATGTTATTTTAGAAAACTTAAAGAAGTACTGTTAATAACTTTGTAAACATATTTGAAAAGAGCTAAAATAGCCAAAAAAGAGCTGATATAGCCAAAAAAGAGCTGATATAGCCAAAAAAGAGCTGAAATAGCCACCAAAAAAAGAAACAAAAGAGAAAAAAGAAAAAAAAAGGAAAAAAGATGTTAAAAAAGAATTACAATAAAAAGAGCCAATGGGCCAAACATAACGGAGATACAATACTTTAATATGTATCAAATCAAATAATATGTATCTATCAAATATTGTTAATATTGTTAATAAGATTGAGGAGAAAACAGTTATTAACATTATACGGAAATGATCTTAATCCGTCAGAAACTTTAAATACGTCTACATCTTATCAGAAACGGAATCAAAGCCAAGAAAAGAAAAAGAAAAGCTGTTGATAGAAATTATAGGAAAATGAACTTAAATCGTCAGAAACTTTAAATACGTCAGCATCTTATCAGAAACGGAATCAAAGACGAGAAAGGAGAAAGAACATTTGTGAGAACATTACAAGAAAATGAACGGAAATACATCAACAACTTTAAAGACGTCAACAGCCTTTGTAGCTATAGGATGTCGTTAAATATTGGATTATGTATGGTTAAAGAGCATTATTATTATGCCAACTGAACAGTGAGTACTGTTCATAATAATAAAATTACACACCTATTTTAAATGCAATATTCGCCCTATAAGGTAACGCAGCAGTGAGGTCGACAATTTTTCTGTGTAGCAAAGTAGCAGTATTAGCTTGTGACTTGCGATCTTGCACTTTGGTAATCTGTAAAATTTTCGACCCTAGCGTTTTTTTCATGACAACTACGTTGTTACCGTGTATGGCATATTTGCATGCAAATGACTCATATATCAGCTTCTCCGATGGAAGACATGAGTAACGAAGAAGAACAAAAAAGACCAACAAGAAATAAAACTTCAAGAAGAACTGGTAAAGCATTAGGACAAAGAAAGCACAGTAAGAACGCAATAATAGAGAAAAAACAGACAGAATCAAGAACACTAACAAACATAGTTAGTTTTGATCACATAAAAAAGAGTTTGCAATAACTTTCTGCAAGGACACTCGCCCAATGTGGCCCCCAGTATTCCAACGTATCAACTTCAGGATTTCTGCCTTGGTTTGGCGTTGCCGTCTCGGTACCGCGCTCGCATACTTACAGGAGCTCTGCTTTCCTGCTTCGTCATGCAGTGGCCTCCGATCTCTACGTTCTGCAGTCCATGGTGACTTGCTTGTCCCCTTTGTACGCAATTCCACTGTGCAATACCAGACATTCTCCGTTGCGGGCCCGACCATTTGGAACGGCCTTCCATTGGAGCAACGAAGGACAAATCTTTCTGCCTTTTACTTATCCTGAAAAACCGTTATTTACAACCGCAGCTAAGCCGGGAGCACCGCTGAGTAGGTATCTGTAAGGGGCACTATATCAAGTTTATATTGATTGATTGATTGAACCGCATATATTCAAGAAGGAGTAAAGCTTCAATCGCATTTCCGTTGAATATGCATTGGGAGAATCCCACCATCAGCCTTCAATTCGGGCTTTTTGAGTGGATAGCCATTCATCCTATTACTTGTCATGCATAATTATAGTATATGACGCTATCATCTTCTTAACCCCTTTACCGTGAACCCCGAGTTAACTCGTCCTGCGGTAATTATTGTGCAGCGTGAACCCCGAGTTAACTCGTCCTAACGATACGCGTCTATTTACTCGCCGTGTATCCCGAATAAACTCGTCCTAATGGCAATTTCAAATTATAATAATGTTTTACAATTGTTATAGCGGCTTTCCATATTTAAATTGGGTCATATGCTGGACTAAATATAATTATATTGGAAACTTAGTGCATCCCAAAAATAGCCGATCGCATGTAAACATAAGCGATCGTTGGGTCGCACGCGTGGTTTGGCTAACGAAAAAATACATCGTTTATTGTTTGAAAGTGATAATAATGTGTCCGATTTAGACAGTGATGATGATAATAAACTGAAATCTAGTCCTAGTAAGGTTTATGTGACAGAAAATGATTACATTGATGATAGCCAGAAAACCCTATGGCATCAGATCACAGTTTGTATGGTCAAGGGATGAAATCGGGACACGTCAAGTTTAGCATTTATAGAGCACTAAAGGTCTATTTGTTACAAAATATGTTAACTTTTATGTTTCTGAGAGCAAAGTAAGGCATCTGGATTATTACATTTACAAATATAAGGCTTATATAAGAAATATATCACATGTATTATTTTGCGAAATACCTAAAAATAATTACACATGTGTGGAAAATATTTAAAAAATTTATTCCACGGTAAAGGGGTTAAGATGGCGTCTTCAACTAAAACGAATAAACCCCATCGACATTAAATCCATTGTTCCACGTCTCAAAGAGCTATGGGGCCGCAATTATTTTTATTCTTTTTTTCTATTATGCAGTTGTAATAACAAAGCGAACGATCGTATTAGTAGCTATAATACTAGTTTTGAGAAAGGGCCACTAGGTTTTAAGCGTAGAATTTTAATAATAAAATGTTTTATTCTAATAATGTTGGAAATAAATACGCCTAATAGTTTTCTATTTCAGTTGTCCATTTCGCTTCGGTTTATTTCTATCGTTTCATTCATTTAAATTAATGTAATTAATTCTTTATTTCTTTTCATCGGCCCTCCATCTGCTGCCCATTTATCGACTGCCTTTGTATGCCGTTCTAACACAGAGACATCGGTAAACACCCTCAATTCGTTTACAGCCTATCTATAAGAGGAAATATACAGTCATTTTGATTGCTTCTGTTACATGCAGCAGTCTTAATAGAGTTTTCAACGACGCTGTGTCATAGCAAAGATGATTAGCGTCGCCCTCCTCCTTTGTCGAGGCTTCGAACTGGAACTGCCAGAGAATGGTTAAGCATGTCTTGCACTATCCTGTCTCACCTTACCTCACACTATTTCAATGCTTGCCTTTACCATACCCTCTCACCTTCTACTTTACCTGAAGGTTCACCTCACCTATGCCCTTACCAAGCCTTATCCCTTAGGTAGCCTACCTCATCATGCCTCAGTTCGCCTCACTTTGTTTTACATTACCGTATACGTTGCCTTGATACTTATACACAACCTTAGTTCATTAGTATCCAATACGCCATCATGTGAGTCAGACGTGTGTGCATCATCCATAATATCTCGCATCAGAGAATGTTCATTCGCCAGATGGCGCCAAAACAAAATCCGTTCTAAACCAGGAAATCGACACCCTCAATTCGTTCACAGCGTCCCTATAAGAAACAATATACAGTCAGTTTTGTTTACTGATTATTAAGGGTTTGTGAGAAAATGTGATCGAAAGACTCCTTGAACCTATTAAGTGGTTGCACAAACTCAACCGCAAACTAACCGAAGAAAGAAAAACCTAAATCGGAAAGTGAGAAAGGCAGCGAAGAGAAATTGAAAATCATCATTATCAAATCTGCATCATCATTTATACAGGTAAAGGGTTGTGTCTTTTTTAGTTGTGGTGGGCGGTGGAGTTTGCCAACTTTGTCGTATTAAAAAAACGAATTTTGATTGATTGAGTACGGCTGTCTGCTTGCATTTTGGGAACCTAACTTAGCCTATGCTACGGTTAAAAATGCTATAAATGTTTGCTATCGACGTCAACGGCATTTAATGTAAAAAAAGTCGTTGAAACGCTAGATAGTTCGTCGACTTGTTAGACACCTTTTCAACGGTTGCCACTTATGCATTAAAATTTTATATCACTCAACTGCGATTAGTATGAAATCACAAAATTAATGTGTTCACTCTTCAGGTATCGGCAGTCAACTAAACTACATACATCGAGAAACAATAGGGCAAATCAAGCAGTACGTAGTGGGAATGTGGCAGAAGGAATACACTGACAGCCTGAAAGAAAGTAAAGGAAGTAAGTATTTTCTTTATTAACAAATTGTTAATCGCACTTTGGTGGAGCCTTATACAAGAAGATCGAGCCGCTCTTGTCAACCAGAATCAAGTACATGGATACTCCGCGGAAGCAAGAGGTCCATATAACCAGACTACGGTTGAGTAGGGTGCTGCAGAATCAGTTACTTTACACGACAAAAATTCACCCTGACGTAATCTGTGCAGGTTATGACGTCCCGGACACCACCGAACACCTCCTCTTGGAATGTCCATGGAAGAGCATCAACCAAACTATCCACAAGTGTCAAGAACTCGGAGTTGGCTGCACCACAAATAACACCCTACTGAACACAGCTGTGCAGAAGGAGGTGATAAGAAACATAGGTGAGTGAGATTAACAAAAGTAGGATTTTCTAGAAGAATGGGCTTTCTCCTTCGACACAAACAGTATAGTATGCAGTTCATATATTATTTTGGCAATATGGCATAAATGTTATTTGAAACACATATAGAAACATAGAAATGTTTCTAGCATGACATTAAAGATAACCTCTTGCGTAAATGCAGTGTTTGTAAGAATTTAGATGTGTTGTTTCACAACCCAACAAAATCCCCTAAATCTATAAAATATATAAAAATAACCAAAACCAAAATTTCTATTAAAAGATAACGTAAATGAATCTAGTAGTGTTTTAGATAACGAGAACGAAAGGCAACGATGAGACCAAAGAACCTGCATGAAGGTTCGAAATGGATAACAACTCGGAATATCCCGGCCAGAATCCGCGTTCTGAAACCAAAAGAAAGAGTACAAAGACATTCACCACAGAATCAACAACAAAGGGAAGACGACAAAGACCTTCGCTGTAACAAGACGTCCCAGTGGAGACTCTAAATATTCTTGGTGTTGAGCTTACAGAGAAATGTGGGTTCTCCAGCCATATTAAACATCTGACGATTAAAGCACGGCGGTCCTTTTACGCACTTCGGATCCTGTGGTCGCATGGTGTGGTTCGTGCCACTACGGTTGGTATGATGCTGTATTGCTCGCGTGTCTAGTGGGTCTTCGCGAGAGTGCAGGAACGGGAAGGCCTTGATGGAATTATCCGGAGACTGGTACGCCAGGAGTACTTACCTCTATCTTCTCCCTAATTTAAGACTCTGCAACGATGCGTATACCAGACTCTTCCTCTGTATTCTGCACAATCCTTGTAATGTATCGCATAAATTGTTACCGCCGATCAGGGAAACTCGCTCCTCGCTGCGGCCACGATCCCATAGCCGTGAGCTTCCCATGTTTGACAACCTGACTCAGAAATGCTTCCATGCCCGGATGCTATGTAAATAAACTATGTTTTCCCTAGATCTGGCTATTTAAGCTCTTCCTTTTCCCCTATGACTAGCCCTAGCTCTTCTTCCCCTATGTCCCTCTGATGTACTATAAAGCCTCTCATTCAATTCTTTGGTTGTATATATAATTTTTTTACTGTCTGAATGTAGTTATCTTGCCGTGTACGGTGATGTGCGTTTGCTAGTGCTTCTCATCAAAGAATATAGGCCTACCTACTTACTTAACCCTTTAGAGGTGAGGTGAAGCATTGTAACGTTTGAGGTGAGGTGGAGTCTGACATACCCCAATACATATAATTACTTGCAAGTCGCAATATCAACTACATAACATAAATTGTGAGCTAAACTATAGTTATGTAACCAATAATCGGCTAAACTGGTGATTTTCAGGAACAAATAACAGTTTTCAATCATAATTGATATGTCCAGCGTGGTGGCGCTCAAAATCAAAGCGGCCCTTTGCAATGGCATCTTCGTGCCCCTCGAAACATGTAACATTTGAAAACACGTGGCATAATACCCGTAATAATGGATCAATTTTGCATCGATGCAACACTATATGCAGTAATATCTTATAATCGCACAATTTTTTCGGCACTGTGCCGTTACTTTTTTTAATTAATTAAAATCAATATGTATACGAAAAATTATAATTTCACTTTAATATGCAAAAAATAAAAAAATGGCGTCCAAAAGTACCTGAAAGTGTCCTCACCTTGTCACCTTGTCACCTTGTGCCGTCGATTCGCTGAATCCTAGCGACCGTCATAGTCAGCCTTCTCCATTTGTTCCGATCTCTCGTCGCCTCTCTCAGCTCCGGAATGTTCATCATCATCGTCTCGTGTCCATGACAGTTTTCTTGGCAAATGTACAGAGGTGGTTTGCCATTGCCTTCCTCTGGTTTCGCCTGCCGTACCCGTTCGTTCGCCTCCCCGTAGGGAGGTTACTAACAGTTCGAACCACGTGAAGGTGGGTACGGAGGTCTTTGGTTAATCAACCCAGGTCGGGCCCGTGCCTCCGTCCTAGGGCGTCGGTCAGGTCACCTCCCTGTTTTACCTCCTTGGAGGTGATTGATTAACCTAAAGTGTCCGTATTTCACATTCGCTAAGGTAGACAAAAATAATCCAAGCTGGTTCTACGTTTTCCGTAGAAAAAGCAGCGTAGAATAGCTATGGGGTTTGTCATGCCCCACCTCACCTCCAAAGGGTTAAGCTAAGTGCATTGTATTGTAATTGGACATTGTATGTATGTATGAGCACTTGTTATAGCGCCCCTGCAGATTTCTACTCATAGGCGCTCCCGACTACAGCGCGGACACTGAATCGGAGTTTCACGCCGAAGCGCATGAGCAACTGCGAGTTAAGGACTTGCTCAGGGTCCTTACGTGGCGGCTTGAGGTGGATTCGAACCCGCAACCCTCCAGCTGCAAGGCACCGAACATAACCCCTACACCACCGCGCCCTATTGGTAAAGCTCCTCTCACAATATAAACTATTCAGAGACACTCTCAAACACATTTTTTCCTATCATGGGCCTGTCCTTGTGCAATGACCTCCGTCCCTCAATCTGTAGTAAGATTTAAGTCGGGGTTCCACCTTCATCCCTTCGTTGTCTGAAGACTTTCCAATTTCCTCGGGCTGTCACGCTGACTAGCTAGTGCTGTTAGAGGCGCTTTACAAGTTGACTTAATTTTCTTCTAATTATCGTTTTCTTTGTAGCCTACATAAATTATTTCTGACTTTTGTATGTAAAGCGCTGAGCGTTTGCTTGCGTTTAACAAAGAACGTTCTTACTTACTTACTTAAATTCTCAGATACGATACGATACGGTGCCCATAATTATATAAGCATTGGGACGTTATAAACAATAATGATTAGCGCGTTCGTCTTAGATACCTTTAAAACGGTGCAACATTTGCTATAAAAAGATGGGACACAATAGGCAATTAATGAAAAACTCGATCGTAGTCAGGCCTACACTTTTTCTGTTGTGCATCGGCGGCAGTCGAAAACAGTCACAAAGAACACGAGCAAATTTGACAGAGATAGTGTGCCCTACGAACTGCAAGAACTGTTTAAAAAAATTTGTATGGTGAAGTGTTAGCGACTGCGTTTTTCTTAGGCTCGGCATATGAGAGCTTTTGGCAATCCATCTTCTTCACCGCTCGCTCTTCTTACCATCAATACACGATCATCATATTATTATCCAGAAGAGCTGGGTTGGCTAGGAAGCGCAAGTGAAGCCGATATTCAGAAACAATTCTGCTAGGTGGTTATCATTATAAACTAATTGTTTTAATCGAGAAATGACATTACAAACACTCGAAATCTACCCCACAAGACTAGATACTATGAAAATTCCTATACTATTACCTACTGTTTATTATATATATATATTCGTTTTATATATATTCGTTTAATTGAGAAAAACAATCTGACAAAAACACAGAAATGCTAACATGAGTGATAATGAATAATTAAAGTTCATTAGAAAGTCTTAGAATAAACTAGTAAATATTTTTATATAATGATCTGGGAATAAATTGAGAGTTGTCCTTGGGTGGGAGAGTATCCGGATATTTTACATTCTAAATAGTTAATATTAAAAAAAATAAAAAAAATAATAATAATAATAATAATAGTAATAATAATAATAACAGCTATAGTAGCCTACTATCTAAGTCCCTGAGGGATCCTGTATACCTGGGGCAAAAAATAAAATAATCAGGGGCGGCGCCAGCATTTCAGGTTGGGGGGGCTAAACCCCAATTCCTTCCCTTTTCCCTCCTCTCTGACATTGGCAGTGATTTCCCACTTTGTTTGGGGGGTGCTTAGCCGCCGATATGAGGGGGGCTTCAGCCCACCCTAGCCCCATGCTGGCGCCGCCACTGAAAATAATAATAATAATAATGATGATGATGATGATGATGATGATGATGATGATGATGATGATGATGATGATGATGATGATGATGATGATGATGATGATGATGATGATGATGATGATGATGATGATGATGATGATGATAATGACGACGACGATAATAATAATAATAATAATAATAATAATAATAATAATAATAATAATAATATTAATATTGTATTGTATTTGAACACTTGTTATAGCGCCTCTACCAGATTTCCCATTCAGAGGCGCTCCCGACTACTGCGCGAACGCTGAATCGGAGTTTCACGCCGAAGCGCATGAGCAATTGCGAGTGAAGGACTTGCCCAGGGTCCCTACGCGGCGACTTTGAGGTGGATTCGAACCCGCAACCCTCCAGCTGCAAGGCACCGAACATACCCTAAACCACCGCGCCCCAGTATATTGTGTTGTGTTGTGTGTTGTATTGTACTCCACGTTTATAATGCGACCGAGCCACCCGCAGTAAAGATCCGAGAAATTAATCTCTGATAAACCGACCCGACCGGGAAGCGAACCCGGGGCGCCGGCGCGGCGAGCGGACACCAACCCACTCGGCCACTCAGGATTCATTATAACAACAACAACAACAACAGCAACAACAACAACAACAACAACAACAACAACAACGACAACAACAACAACAACAACAACAACAACAACAACAACAACAACAACAACAACAACAACAACAGCAACAACAGCGGCAGCAGCAACAACAGCAACAACAACAACGTAGTAATGTTCTTTTGCCGCCAAAAAGAGTCAATGGCGTGCTAGAACACCTTTATGTCCTATTTAGCGGAATCTATAAATATATGCATTTCGCTAAAATCAAATACTTGGACTTCATGTAATAAATATTTTACAGGAACAATTTTCTCTTAGTTTTAGAGATTATAATTATAATACACACCACTGTCCTGTACCTCCCTCTGGCGCCCCCTGTTTTCCTCCGTTAAATGAAGACTGACATGATTATTTCTAAATTGGTTAACATTTGCCTTAGTCCTTGAACTGTTATGGACACCTCCCACCCGATGGGAAAGCAAGGTGGCATTAATTGTCAAATTACCTCTTGCTTTGCAACTTATCTATTTGTGACTTCGATATGCACAGTATTAGATTCCTGATTATTTAACTCGGGCATATTTAATCTTTTCACACAGTTAATTGCATTTACAGAATTACTTTCCGACATTCTTTCACATATTTGTTACTTTGAATAGAAAGCGCTGAGCGTTTGCTTGCGTTCAGTAAAGAACACAGCTGCTTACTTAGTTATATTCTCTCAATCAAACCCCCTTTTGCTTATTAATGGTTTTACAGCATCATTTGTTGCTTCAGTCAATCTATCACTATCAGAGGTTTCAAGAGAGAAAGCTAAATGACTTTTCTCTCGTCAACACTGGTTCGTTCGCCAGATGGCGCAATATACGAAAATGCGAGATACGAGAAGTGAACACCCTTAATTTGCTTACAGAGTATGCATAAATGAAACATACGCGATACTCTTTTGACGCGATACTCTTTTGATGTCACTTGAGCTGTAATATGCCAAAACTAATCTTTGTCGGCGGCAACGGCCTATGTTGTCATAAGCTGCCGTTAAACTGTGGACACACACTCTTTTGATGCACCGTGGAATTAGTCTGGATACCTAGTCATGTAGATATACACGGAAATGAATTAGCTGATAAACTAGCTAAGGAAGCACTCAGCATTAGCCACATAAACTCCACAAAATACATAGAAATACCCGAAGTATATCCAATGATAAACTCCTACATAATCAACAAATGGCAAATGGAATACACAAATGACCAGAGGGGGCGATTTTATAAAGCATTATATCCCACTGTTAACACGGAAATTAAGCACCTAGATCACAATCGGAAAAAAGAAGTTCAGTTAACGAGATTAAGATTGGGCCATGTCAATTTAAACGACAGACTGAACAATCTTAAATTACATCCCACCGGCCTTTGTGACATGTGCAATGTGCGGGAAACAATATCACATCTCCTACTACAGTGTAAGAAAGGACACATCGCACAGACACTTCGTGAAAATTGTACCTCTAAACACTTAGATGTAGGCTAACCTTGAGGAATATTTTATGCAAAGCTGATTTGCAAACTGTGTTGTGATCTGTGATAGAATGCATATTTGAGGGTCGCATTCTATAGGGCACCATTTCAATAGCAGCACACATTCCAATCGGCTGGAGGCTGCCATATCATAATTATGTGCACTCCAAGCTCAACCAGACCCAAGACAAGGAGCATCACTGTAAACGAAAGATCGTATACACACCCCTGGGTACAGGGGTGTGTATAGCCCATACTAGCCCACAGACGCACTGCAGGACCAGCCCAGGCATCAGCTACACCACCCTATGCAGACCGCCCGGCGGGGTCATGCCCTCAACGGTAGACGAACTCGACCAGAGCAGGCAGATAATCTGTCGACTGATTAGGATGCCCCGCGTAAAGCAATACTCGGGACCAAATTCACACTAAGCCACTGTATTACTACAGGCTACTATGCATATTCAA
>JACEVL010002367.1:0-19723 GCA_020284085.1 Aporrectodea caliginosa
TTTCCAAAACCATTTTAATCCTGACATAATTTGCTAAATACTGGATAAAGTATAAAAGTTTTTGTTAGTTAACAATGACGTCATAATGACGTCATTTTCATCAATATTCAAGTGTCAAGGACGGCACAAAAATCATCTAAAATTTTTAATATTATTTTAAACTGTCATTCATCAATTATAAATTTTAGTTTAATTTAATTTTTTACATTTGAATAATATTAGACTACAAGGCGTGCTCAAAGTGTCCACCTTCTGCCTCAACACAAGCTTCAAGACGAGCGCGCCACAGAGCAGCAGCGATAACCAGCTGATCAAATTCATCCCATGCATTAACAATACGCGCACGGAGTTCTTCAATGTCTCTGATCTTTGTCCTGTACACCTTCTATTGCATTAGTCCCCAAATCCTGTAATCAAGGGGATTAAAGTTCGGGCTGTTTGGCAGTCAAAGATTAGGAGGCATGAAATCCAGAGTCTCCTTTGTCTGCAGTTCAACAGTTTCACGAGCTCAGTGAGCTAGAGCGCCATCTTGTTGGAATGTGTAATAATCCGAATAAACCCTGGATATCAAACAACAATTTTTCCGACAGCAAACAATCACGGGGAAAAGTTCCACTTATTTTCCCGCCTGGTTCTGTTTAAATGGATTTCCGTTTTACGACGATTCCGATCATCCGACGCACCAATTTTTGTCATACTTAAATTTTGATGCAAATGACGTCATTATGACGTAATTATTTGATGACAGGAAATTTTACATTTTAACCATGTTAGCAAATTATCTCAGGATTAAAATGGTTTTGGAATTTTAAAAATCTATGAATATTTACTAGTTTATTTTCATGATAACAAAAGGGGTCCCTTTTTATCCGGACACAGTGTATATATCAAATTAAGTGTAAATTTGCATCAAAGTTTCAATCATTTTCTGGCATTCACTTAATAGATAGTTTGGCCTCATCAGAGGAGAATAAATGTGTCCAATAGCGCATTGGATAACATCTGGCGTAGAGAGCGAGAGGTACCGAGCTCGAGTCCCGTAGGGCGGATATGCTTTGTAGGCTGCTATTAGCGCCATGTATTGCAGGCTGTCTGTTCTGTTAGTAGTTAAGATTGTTTCAATTGCATAACATGTACATGTACAGCGCAGTGCGTTTGTCAGGCGCTTAATAAAGAAAAGATTGTTATTATTATCTTATTTCATAAACTTTCTCTAAGAGCCTATCTCTTTTAGCGCTCATTAATTAGTAGCAAATGTTTTCAACTAATGTAATTAATAGTTTGTGTTAAATTATTTCAGACTACTTCGTCGTTCCCTACATTTTCCCGTCCATGGCCTTGAAATTCACTTGAAACACATCCCTCTATGTTCTTCTCTCTTTATCGGTGTGTCTCACTCCACATTCCAGTGCCTCATTATTGCTGTCGCTCTATCATTTCCATCCATCGCCTTCTCTTAATCTCTGCTTAATTTTTCATCATGTAGTCTGCCTGTAATTTCTATGTCTGTTCTTATCTAACCATTATCATCACAACAATCCCCACCAGCGGATTTGAAGTGGAATTATTTAATAACGCTATGATCACAAGTCACAACAATTAAATAAATTTATTGTAAAGAAAGTGCCCTTCCTTTGGCAGCATTTTTCAAAATAAAATACTGAGATTTACTTTATATAATTTCAGATAAATCACGAAGCGAATACAAATTGGATCCAGTTTTTGTTTCGATGATCAGAACAAAAGCCTCAGAAAAATACAAGAAATCCATCTTTGGACTGACGATCTTAGGCAGAGAACTGTTTGTTTTGAGTTTCTACAGTTCAGAGGTTGAAGTTTACGATTCGATGAAATTCAGTTTCAGTGGTCAATGGAATTTGAAGACATTAATTAATCCAACGGATGTAGCATCCTGCAATAGAAATAAATGTCTCTACATCTTCGATTACAAGGACATTTTCAAGTCGAATGAAATCTTGAGAGTTGATCCAAATGGAAAATTAATAAAGAAATGGTCAACAGGAGAAGATTATGGATGGGGTCTATCTGTTACAGATGATTCAAATGTCATTTTAACCGTTATTAATAAGCACAAATTAAACGAATATTCGCCAGATGGACGATTGATCCGAGAAATAGATCTATCAGATGCAGATATTCGTCATCCATGGCATGCGATAAAACTGAGCAATGGTCATTTCGTGGTCAGTCATGGTTATGATGATGATGATCTGCGTAGAGTGTGTTTAGTGGATGGAGATGGAAAACTTAAGAAGTCATTCGATGGAAAATATGTATCTACCATCGGACAATTGAGGGAACCGGTGTATTTGTCCGTCGATGGAAACGGATTCGTGATGGTCGCTCATCGCTGGAACCATCGAGTCTTGATATTGAGTTCAGATTTGGAATTTAGGAGAGAAATTCTCTCAAATGAACAACAACAAGGATTACATTGTCCATTGAGGATTCTTCTGGACGAGTCGAATGGTCGATTGTTTGTGGCTGACAACGAATCGAACAATCAACAAATTATGATTTTCGATCTGAAATAATTATGTAAAATATATTAATAGTTTTGCATGCAGTAGATGTAATAAGCAGGGATGGGCAGTAATTTAATTGGTGTAATTGAAATTACGTAATTTGAATTACAATTGTAATTGGTAATTTGTAATTGGTTGCTCTGGATCAATGTAATTTGTAATTTGTAATTGAATTACATTTTTTCATGTAATTTGTAATTTCAAATTACATCTGTAAAATCAAATTACTTTGAAAAAACTAGAACCAGACTCCACAACCAGAGCAGTTTTGAAAGCATCTTTTCATTATCTTGATCACCTTCACTATAGTATTTCTCGAATGAAAAATAGTAACACTGAACTCTGAATGCTTTTAACAAAATTGGAGCAATTGTCAGAAATGGTAACTACAATTTTGTCATGTGTCAGACCGAGCACATAATGTATTACATAGATGAATTGCGCTACTCCATCACGCGTGTGTGATCCAACAAAATATCTCCATGCTAAGGCAACTTAGCGTCGCTCAAATGCACATGCATCGATCCAGTGACAGGTTACTCCCATGTAATCCTAACTTCTGTGTTTAGTAGACCAGACATCTGCAATTAAAGATATTATTTATACAATTTAATTCTGCACTTTCTTCATCTGCGCTAGTACGCAAACTCATTATAGTTTTGCAAGCATGACTGTAAGGTCAAACAGATGCCGATTAATTATCAGATAACCTAGCTGTTCGAACAGTTGCTACTTCTTAGAGAATATTAAATAAACAGTTTCAAACACTGTAATACAAATAAACAGTGGAAATAAAGCATGTGTTTCCTGATTGAATTTCATGATCCCAACTGTGCATGTAATTTGTAATTTGATGTAATTGAAATTACGTAATTTGTAATTTGTAATTTCCCCAAAATTTCTAAAGTAATTTGTAATTTGTAATTCAATTACATTTTCCCAAGTAATTTGTAATTTGTAATTCAATTACATTTCACTGTGTAATTTGCCCATCCCTGGTAATAAGTAAGTGTTGTTTCTCAGAAAGCACTGAATATTATGTGTATCCCATAGATCTATAATTAATTGGAACATATCTTATACAATATGATATGTGTTTAATACTGTTTATATTATATATTTATATAATATTTAAATATCGTAGGCTATAAACTACTATATAATGTTATGTAGGCCTACATTATAATTAGGCCTATAACAAACACATGGACATACTGAACATTTTAGTTACCCCGGTTTAGGTGTAGATTGTTGTATCATAGGTTACGCACACACGCGCTCAAACACTCATCTTCTATAGGCTATCAATTAAAATGGCTGTTTTACTGAAGCATAAGACTAGTCTTGCTTTTAAAAAACTGAATTCTATGCTCATGCTTTCCTGTAGGCCCTGTGTGTATGTATGTGTGTGCGCGCGTGTGTGTGTATGTATTGTATTGTATTGTATTGCATTGTATTTTCGTATATTTCATAGCTAGCTGTCAGAACGCAGCAAGTAGACATAAATGCATGATTATGCAGTTATACATGTAGTGTCTAACACTATGAGACTATAATATACAATTATAACTTTAGGTACTGCACTGTTCAACACTATCATTATGTATAGTTCTAATAGGGCAATTTGGATTGGTTTATATATATATATCTTCGTTTAATAGAACAGACTGACAAATCGCAGTGAGTTACATAATGGAAAGGCAGACATATCCATTGTAATATATGGGGTATAGTTGCTGAGGGTACTTTACCGTTTATTGAAAAACCTAAACTAGAGTATGTATATGCTACCGTATTTTATAAAGAATTCTTGGTATGAAGTTTCTGTTACAGTGTTCAGAGTTAGACTAGAGAGCAGCTAGTAAATGTTTTTGTATATCTGACGTGGTAAAAAAGTTCCTGCTATCCTTGGCTGGCAGGCGCAGGGATGGGGCCTGAGTCGCAGATTGTATCGACTCTCCTGTCGCTCATGGTACATTCGACGTAGAACATGCTTAGGATCGCTTATTATGGCCTTAAACAGCGCGTCGTCAGCTCGGTTAGCCAAACTTTCAACTGTAGGGGCCTCCTGCGGCAGAAACCCAGCTCGCCTAAGTCGATTAGTGAAGCGTTCGAAGCGATCACGATCTCCTCCACTCAGGAACCCCCACCACGCCGGAGACGCGTACATCAGTCTCGCCATCGTTGTTGCTCGTGTTACCTCGTGTAGGGCCTGTGTTGGCATACCACGCCCTCGTAGAGTTTTCAGGGCGTACAAAAACCGTACATGGATGAGGAACAGGAACTCAGGATATTGTCAACGTGTGCTGTAACTGTCAGTTTCTCGCGAATTGTTAGGCCAAGGACTTTGATGTTCGTCGCTCTCTTGACACCCGTTACGGATGGTTGCGAAGCAAGGGAGGGCATGTTACGTCACACGACTACCAACTCACGGGTCTGGGTGTGATTGATATGCAGCTAGGTTTTTACTCTTAGCTCATGATGAGATATTCTGGAGCTCAGTCTGTGCTGTTCAAATGTTTCGCGATCCAATGAGTAAGTAAGAATCGTTCGCGTATTTTAGGAGCCGATTCTCGTTGCGCACTGTTTGGAGGTCCGCCGTTCAGCTAGGTGAGAAATTTTTGGGAACCAAGGACCGATTCCTGGACCACTCTGGCGTTGACGGTCGCAACAGAGGATATGAGGCCTTCAAAACTCGTAACATGCCTTCTGTCATCAAGGTAATTGACAAGCCAGTTGAAAATACTATCGGGCATTTCAAGCCTGGAGAGTGCTTCTGTAATTGCCGCGTGTCGGATGCAATCAAAAGCCTTTGTAAAATCCATTGATATAACAATGACATATTCGTTTGTTTCGAGCAGCTCTGTTATATTTTGTAAGATTGCGATCATTGCTGCCGTGGATGATCCGGTTGGACGAAACGCATATTGGTCATCCAACGATAGAGGCGACGGCATCTTCTCAAAATTTGGTTATAAGAATGTCCAACCAGTATCCTTACCACAATCCTTGACAAAATCGGAAGCACAGAGATGGAACGGTAATCCGCCGGAATGCACGGTGAAGCAATGTGTGTGTGTGTGTGTGTGTGTGTTTGTGTAGGTATGTGTGTGTGTGTGTGTGTTTGTGTAGGTGTGTGTGTGTGTGTGTGTGTGTGTGTGTTATCGTATCGTACCGTATTTGAGAAAGTATAAGACGCCTCTTACAGTACTAAGACAAATTATAAGATACCTAATACAATACTGTGGGGCGCGGTGGTGTAGGGGTATGTTCGGTGCCTTGCAGCTGGAGGGTTGCGGGTTCGAATCCACCTCAAGCCGTCCGCGTAGGGACCCTGGGCAAGCCCTTCACTCGCAATTGCTAATGAGCTTCGGCGTGAAACTCCGATTCAGTGTCCGCGCTGTAGTCGGGAGCGCCTCTGCGTAGAAATCTTAAAGGGGCGCTATAACAAGTGCTCATACATGCATGCATACATACATACATACATACATACATACATACATACATACATACAGTCATACATACATACATACATACATACATACATACATACATACATACATACATACATACATACATACACATTACATACATACATACATACATACTAGCTATTCAGACGCGCGCTCAGCGTGCCAGACCCGAGGAAATAGCGGATTGAGGGGCAGGTCATTCCACATAGAAGAACCAGGATGGCAAAGACAGTGTTGGGCTATGGCAGTCCTTGCCCGGGGAAATAGGAGATCAAGTCGATCCGCAGACCGGAGAGGGCGGGAAGAGACAGCAGAGAGAGGTTTGCGCATTAAGTCACAAAGATATTTAAGAGCTAGACCTCGTTGAATTCCTAAGAGCGGTCGGCCTGCCTTGTACTGGATACGAGAGGCAACGGGAATCCAGTGTAGGATATCAGTCGGATATAGGTGGAAATGTGGGAGTAGCGAGGGAGACGAGCAATGAGCCCGTCTGCCGAGTTCAAAAGCGACTGAAAAAAGGATAAGCGTGCCTTGGGAAGCCTAGCAAATAGTGAAGTGCAGTAGTCAACGCGACAGCAGATGAAATCATGGACTATGGTTGTAAAGACAGAAGAGGAAACAGATCTTCTGATGGCTCTCAGGCTCCTCGGGTGATAGTAACATGAGCGCGTCAAGTGCAAAATGTGCTCGGAGAACGACAGGATGCAATCAAGGGTGACACCCAAGTCATAGTGAACTGTATTATATAATTATGTTATGTGTGTATATAATTACATAGGGCTTCATTTATGAGAAGCAGCACGTAGCCTACCTGTGTTTTTCTAAACAGCTATTTACATTTTATACTATCACAGAGCATTATAATATTAGGGACGGGCTGTGTGGAAACTTACATACATACATACATACATACATACATACATACATACATACATACAAACTGAGAGAAGAAGGAGCTCGGTTAACGAAATTTGATTCAACGACCAGTGACCCTCGATTTTCTATCCCCCTTAAATAATAATAATAATATCTTTTCTTTATTAAGCGCCTGACAAACGCACTGCCCTGTACAATTACATGTTATGCAATTTAAATCTTAACTACTAACAGAACAGACAGCCTGCAATACAACGGCGCTAATAGCACCTACAAAGCATATCCGCCCAACGGGGGGGCTCGAACTCGGTACCTCTCCTCTCTACGCCAGATGTTATCCAATGCGCTATTGCCCCCACCCCTGATAAAGCATATCCCCAGATGGATTAAACCGGTGTAGAGTATCCGGTTGGATAAACCATTCTGTATCCCTCGTCGTCATACGCATCACGATAGCCAAGACGAAAATCCAATAAAAATCACCAAACACGAAGTAAATGATTTTCAGGTCGACGTACAAACTAAAGATATGCAACTTAAATTATTTATGTGTACAATAAATCCAAACAGTACCGCTGAATACACTTAGAAACCGCTAATAATGCAAACTAAACCGGAGACCCGATTTCGCTAAGGGGATACTCATTTAGTGGAATATTCTATTTCGTGACACTGGCACGCAGTGGCGGTGCGCGGGTGTTTCAAAGGTGGTGCGAAGCAGCTGTGGGCCCTCCCTCTCGTAAGGCGGCAGGCCTGTCTACTAGAGTCTAGTGAAATTTTGCCTGTGTTCTGTATGATAGTAGTTGGCAGTGATGTAGTACAAGAGTCCGGCCTAGGACTCGAGTCCGACTCGAGACCGATTTTTTGTGGACTCGGACTCGGACTTGGACTCGGCTTCTCACGACTCGGACTCGGACTCGAAGACCTGGACTCGAATTTGACTCGATGACTAGGTTTCCGAGTCACAATTTTGTCTCGCGATAAAAAAGACTTGTGTGTACTTGCTTACTTACGAGTCCAAAAAAGGTATTCTAAACTAAAAAGCGCATTAGATATCAAAGAGCTCGCCGTACATGTAGGTGGAAGGTTGGCGTTCAGAGGGCATCGGGTGATCAACTGATCATACCCCGCCCTGCCAGAGACCATATTATTCTTCGGCGCCTGTGTCACGAAATAGAGTATCCATCCTAGGATTATCCGGGGATGAATGAATTTCCCCCCGGATAGACTATACCGGTATAGAGTATCCGAGGGATAAACCATTTCTTTCTCCCATAGTGTGAAATCATCCCCGGGGGATAAAAATACACAGGTATAAAGTTTTATTATTTTAAATACGTATAATTTACGAATATATATTTTAATCAAAATCCAAAGCCAGAAATATTTAAAGCAAGTGACTCTAAGTTAGCCCTGTAGTTCAAAAGTCGATTTTAAAAAAATGTTCACTTTGAACCACTTCTCCACTAAAGTGAATGCGCTCTTTCAGATCATAAATTCAGTTTAACTGCTGAACGGCTCTATGTTATTTGTCACAGACATACGGACAGATGTACCTAAGTTGTGTACAGGAGAGACTCAGAGAAGATTAGAGATTATGCCCATTTGAACAGCTGCTCCAGAGTCGTCTGTCCCACCGAATAATCCTCGATCTCGTACGTCACCTTTGCTCTCTCCATGATTCCGAAAATTTTAGACCACTTAAAAATCCGCTTCTTGACCTCATAGCTAAAAATGTTCTCGTGATGTTCGTTGAGGACGCTCTTTGGAAACATAAGTCGGATGAAAGTCTTCAGTTTCATGATCCGTTTAGTCATTTTCTCGGGTTTCTCCGTGCTGGCTGTGGTCTGGAGTTTGATGACGAGCAAGAATCCATCGCTGAACTTATCCCTGAGGGTCTCGAGGCTCCCAAGGCAGAGAAAGCGACCGTTGACGAGGATTCCCACGTAAGTACAAATGGCTTCGCATTCTTCCATGCTTGAAAAATAAGAGACATTATGTTACTGCAGTGAAACGTTTGTTTGCGTTAAAATACATCTATCTATGTAATATTGCATGTAAGTATGCGTGTATGTGTGTTTTAGCTATGCTAACGCTCTTATAGAGTTTTTGAGGCGCTTTACAAGCAGTTAGATACCTATGTACGCGTGTACGCATAATCGCGTCGCATATAATTATGCATGCATGTATGTATGTATGTATGTATGTATGTATGTGTGTGTGTATGTATGTATGTATGTATGTATGTATGTATGTAATATGTATGTATGTATGTATGTATGTATGTATGTATGTATGTATAGATAGATAGATAGATAGATAGATAGATAGATAGATAGATAGATAGATAGATAGATAGATAGATAGATAGATAGATAGATAGATAGATAGATAGATAGATAGATAGATAGATAGATAGATAGATAGATAGATAGATAGATAGATAGATAGATAGATAGATAGATAGATAGATAGATAGATAGATAGATAGATAGATAGATAGATAGATAGATAGATAGATAGATAGATAGATAGATAGATAGATAGATGTCACCATATCGAAACTTAAAATGTCCATACATCGGAATTTAAAGTATATTGTGAGGTGAAAATAGCTGCGTTGACCTAGAAATTCGTATGACAACGTTTTGTAAAGGTTTCATATCGCTAGAGCGTTCCGTTCACGAGGTTTTAGTGGGATAGACAAACAGACAAACACACAGAAGGACAAACTTTGAGAATTGTAGTGTAGATAATTATCTTGAAAGAGGTTCATAAACATTTACATAATGAACTAGCGAAAAACTCGATGAACCAACGAAAGAATGATGTAAGGCGACTGTTGGGTTAAATAATTAGTTATATAGAAATTTCATGATATGACCTTTATTATTTTGATATTTTGAGACTTTGAGTATAAGCAGCAGTGGGTAAACGCGTGGAAGTACCTGTGCGACGAGAGTATGATGGTGGTTCCGGTGTTTCGTGCGGCGGTCAGAGCATTCCAGACGTGTCTTTTGGCTTCTGGATCGACGTTCGTTGTTGGTTCGTCGATTAAGACGACCGTCGGATTTCCCATCAACGCAACGGCCACGCATAACTTACGCTTGTTTCCACCGCTACCATAAACATAAGACAACACAAGACGAGTTTCTATCGTGTTTTGCTATAGAAATGTATGGTGAGGTAAGTGTAACGGCGTTGAAAAGAACGGTAACTACGGGCAAGTTGAAGTAAAGAAAACTATGAACACGAAATGAAAGTAATGTATGCTACGCAAGGTATGTTACATTGAATTATGTTAGCTAAAGCAAGCAAGATTAGATTGGAAACGCGTGTTAAGGTGAGGTTTGTGAAGGTCAGGTAAAGTTTGAACAATGTCTTGACCCAAGAATATCGAGAATTGTAATCAGCATTTATAAACGGTGCATAGATGCACGACAAGAGACTGTAAATATTGTGCTTATATCGATTGATTCACATCTCATCACACATCTGAAGTTGAACACAATAATTATGCCAGTGAAGTCTCACTTCCTGTAGGCGCAGGATTTATAATCGTATTCACCTGAGATTTCCAGCTCGTGTCTCAGTGTCTGGCTTGAGCGTCAGCTGTTCTATGACGCGGTCGATGACCTGCTGAGTGGCGTGAACCGGAATTCCATTTGCGCATGCGTGCATCCAGAGCGTCTCGTGAACAGTCAGTTGGTCGATGATGGAGTCAAACTGCGAACAGTAACCGATCTTCTGACGCACCTCTGTAAGGTCGTCTTCGACGCTTTTCCCAGCAACGTAGGCGCTTCCGAAGGATGGTCGGATTTCTCCAGTCAGCATCTTGCAGACGGTCGTCTTTCCAGCTCCACTGACGCCCAGGAGACCGAAGCATTCCTTCTTAGAGACTCCGATACTCAACTGGTTAACGGCCACAAAGTTTCCATAGAGCTTCGTCAGATCCTGGAGGACGACTGAATCCATCTGGACGAGTTCCATTATCGGATCCGAATGGATGCGCTGTCGCTCACGGACCACACCCGGGTCCTCAATAGTAAATCTATCTTCATCAGCATTCATCTTCTTCAGCATGGCTTCACTCACTTTGTTCCGGCTCAACACTTTGAGTAGACGTCCAACGATGTCGGTTTCGATGATGTAAAGAATGAGGAAGAAAACGATGCATTGAAAGACCAAGAAGACCAATGCGCGCCCAACTCCAGGCAACGTCCACGACAGGTAGTTGTCAACCATTTCGAGGCAGCTTTCGCCGCAGTTGTCTTAAAATGCAACAACAGTTTCTGTGCGAAAATGCAACGGTTGGTTGTAAATGGAAACAAGAACATTAGGATTTATATCTTCAAACACAGTAATAATACCAATGCCAACTTCACATAACGTCCACAATATGAGAGATTATATCGTTTTCGAAATCCTTTTGCGAAAAGCGTTAGACTATGCAAACAGCATTAGATAGATACTTACATGCAGGCAAACATTTATGAGTACAGCACGAATATGTTGTTAGGTTCATTCAGCATAATATGTGGATATGGCATAACTTCTACCCTATTGTCTATTCAGAAAGTCTTTCGGCCTATATATTTATATTATATATATAACTAATGCTATCCAAAATATAACTCTTATCCAAATATCTTTTATATAACGCTGCATATTAAACTCACTACTGTATCTCATACATGCGACACTGAATGGCTTAAAATACTCGACAGAAATATCTTGTTGTACCTGGACAACAAGGGTTGTTCTGACCAAGCTCTTTGAATGAGCGCAGAAATTTCACTTTTCACTGTTTCTGCGTATGGAGACTTTTTGGTTGTTGCGTTCCTATGGATGCTGTCAAATCGCGTTGACCTAGTAAGTGGGTAAGATGACGTCCGCACAAATTCCACGGTTTGCCATGCACAACAGTGATGTTAGAATTTGCATTACAAAGATAATTACGGTCGGCAAATGTTCCTTCAAAACGCCCAGAGGCACAATGTAGCATTTACGTAGATTATGTGATACTGTGATAGAGAATAACCTATTAGTTGATCGAAGTCGACACAATGCACTACAGCAAGATTGACGGAATAAGAAACAACGTAGGCAGACCAAGACTATGTAACGCTGCAGTACGACAACATAAATGAGGAAATAACATCACTCTAACTAACAACACTGTTGAGAGACGGTAGAGGCAATGGAGATCGATAATTTTTTATTCGTACCCATTTCCGCCAAATGACTATTGGTGTCAGGCTTTGGTGATGATCCTCTGATGCCACGTTTGAGCTAGAAATGTTATATGCTTAAATGCATATCCCACCCGGCAATAGCCATGCAGCGTTATTCTCCAGCACAATATGGTTGCTGATTAAATTTATGCGAAACCAGATGATAGCTCAGCCCGCTCTGATTCTTAGAAATTATTTGATATCGCATTACTGTGAGTTGTTACAAAATATTTCTTCCAAATACTTTCATCGTTGCGATTCATATCAGAAAGAATGACCGAAGAGCATAATGGATTTACTGCGACTTCTTACCTGTAATGATGCAGATGAAGGAAAGCCAAACGAATCCGACTGACGCTTCTCCAAAAAGGAACGACATTGCGTAGATAAAGGGCAACATGGAAAAACCGTATAGCATTAAACCAATGAAGACTATCCTGAAAACAAAACACCTGCATTAAATAATCAGTTAATCATCGCTTTTCAGATATAGCGAAACCCTCTCGCTGCCTGATTCATCAAGTAAGAAAAGAAGTGTTGTTCATATTCCTACGTGGATTGAAAGGTGATTAAAGAGGTCTGTGCTGGTAATTAATTAAGATATAAGAAGGTGTATTTCCTTGGTGGGATTATAAGACGGCGTGGGAGGGTATCAAGCAGAGGATAAGGAAGTAAAGTCAATCGCAATTTAAACCGATCGTCGGTTTCCTCGTCTATGCGCTGTCTCTCTATGGCTGTCATACAGTTAAATTCGACTCCTGTAATAAACTTGTGATCATCCGTTCATGCTATGACTTGCATTCATGTCAGATTGAATTAATAAACGAAGATAATTATTAATTATTATTCTCTAGGCGCGTCCTCTTTTCTCCTCTTTCATCATCCCTGCGTCGTCTTCTTACTACCCTCTCTCACCAGAGTGCTGTTTGGCAGCTGGTTATTTTAAAGAATATACTTACTTCTTTCTTTTTCTCTTACTCCGTCGCCTTCGCCTACTTCCTCTCCTCATTTTTAAAATAATTTTTCTCATCCTTCACAATGTCTTCACTCTTCTCCATTCCATGGCGTTCACAATTTCTCTTATTAGAAAAATTCTTCTTAGTCTTGTCGGTATTCTCCTGATAATCATTCATTTATGATCTTCATTTTCTTTCGTCTCCTCTACAGGTAAATTTTTATTCTTCTCTTCCTCTTTATTTTTCATCCGCTCAACGTTCTTCTCAATTCTTGTCCTCTCATTATATGCCTTCTCTCCTACATCTACTTCAATCTTCGTTCTTATTCTTGTTTCCCCTCCTTCTTCTCTTTTTTTTCTAGTTCTCTTCGTTTTTGTACTCACATTGTGTGCAACATAAGCGATATTTGGAGGGTTACGTCTAAACACGGTATACCCACCAAGAATTTTGCCAGTAGCCATCGGTTTGGAAGCTCAGGATGATGACGATGATCAAGATACACGGAACGAGGTAGTTGACGTAATCCCAAATGAATGTTGCCAGCCAGAAATTACGCAGTCTGACTCCGCTCACCAGTTGGCTGTGCTTGGCTCCCGACTTTCGTTCGTTTATCAAGAAGATCAAGAACGTGGCGAACAAGAAGGCCATTCCAAAAGACATGAAAGAGGAGAAAGCAAATCTGCGATCGCTCTCCTGAAGGACGGTTTCCATGACCTGCTCCGAGGTGTTCCTGGGAAGTGGGTGGTTGATGGCTTCGATCTGGTAATCCTTGTTGCCATAGCATTTCATCAGCGTATTTCCCAAGTAAGATAAGGAGATGGCGATCGTGTGGTAGGCTTCGTTATTAAAAAGTCCTGTAATGATCAACTTTCCGTCTGGCTCTTCTTCTATGGTAGCACCGATTTGGTAGTTCCATTTGTACTGGTCCTTGTGATGTTTCTCGATCCCTAACAGGTAGGCATCCATTGTGGAGTAGCCACGCTCTGAATTGATGAAGACAGGAGTGCTCTCCCTTGAAACACTAGATTCGTAGCAAATTGATAGCTTCTGGGCGTTAGCGGATTGAGGAGGTTGAACGTCGTATGGAGTGATTGGACTTTTGAAGTAGGTTAGGTCAAGGGCTAGAGCTGGGACACGATCGTCTCTTGCCGGCTTCAAAAGGGTGACGCAGGCGAGTATGGTGAAGAGGACTGGAGTCAGAATCTGACCCAATGCAAGTATATAGTTTCGGACGGTATGAACATATCGCTTGTAGAGCATGGCACGCAGTTGGAGATTATGGTGTTTCCCACCCGTCTCCTTCCGAAATATCACATCAGTAGCTGAAATTCAATGACAAGCCTCCTAGTACAATTCGAGCATGTTAACAGTACTGCAACGAAATTCGTTTATTCGTGTTATGCGATATAATGCTATTTAGGCTGTTGCATGTGTAATTCGTCACAGCCCGAGCGTCATTGTAGCACTGTAGCTCGTGTAAACTGTCCTTGTATTGGAAATACGGTTCTAACACTCTGTAGGCCCTAAACTTATCAACTTGCGATTTTATAGGATTATCATGTCGTCAAGAACTAGGCGTTTTAAGCGTTTCAAACAATGAGATTAAGGATGCTGCTAGTAATGACACAGAAATATAATGATAATTTTTAGTTTTACACTTTAGTGCCAAACTATCATTAGCCGTCATGACCGATTGCTGGCCGCTGGAGATTATTTGGCGCCACTCTCTAGGAATATCCCTTATGATTGTTAGTCTTCTTAGGTCTATTATCTTTTGGTAAAGAAACATATATTTGCTATAATTTATTTGTTGGTCAAAACACTTGCATCGATGTTCGAAATTTTGCGCTCAGCAATGCAGAAATGCGGGAGCTTTAGAAGAAAATTTAAACTTTGAGGTAAAGTGAATTATGGTGTAATAATTTTGTTCAGAAATTTTAAATAAAGTGCCAAATCTTAATACAAAAATAAGCATATAATATGGCAACTGTGCATTAAATCAAATAGTTTTAATTTCACAGCGATTATGTACAACCTATTCGCAATAAAACCGGTGACCATACACGAGTTGCCTATTATTACAATACAATAGCCTACAATACAACTGTAATTTGATAATGCCCTCCTTACAAAGTTCAGAAGTGCACTTTGAAGCTGGGCAACTATTAAGAGCCATAAATAGACTGAAAGAGGTAAGTTTTCAGTTATCTGTAGGTTCGAGTAAAAGATACTAGATTAGATTTTGTCTAATGATTGAGAATAACACGCCGAAAGAAACACAAAAAGAAAGAATCTAACGTAAAGTTTTTTCGATGATTTCTGATTCGTCCAGAATGGTCATTCCTTGTCCGCCTTCCAGCGTAGACGAAGTTTTTACTCTACGTTCAAATAACAAACACGATTCAGCTGCCTAACACCAGCATCGGAATATCCGATCAACGACAGTGTGATTACTATATTGACAGCTGATTGTTGTTAAGACGTATGTACAGTTGTATACCAGAGTGCGGATATGCAATTGGTTTAATAAAGAATATACTTACTTACTGCATCAGAGGAATGTGTGTTGGAATTTAATATAATACACAGAGAGATATCTAACATGCATAATCTAATAAAGACATTCAATACTATTCTGACCGCACGGTCCTGGTTCGTAAACAAACAATACGAAAATTATACTCTTTTATTTGCACTGTTGCATGTAGTACTTGTGTTCTTAGTGTTTGTGGCAAAGAGTATAGCTATAATATTAAACTCTCCAGATTTGCAACTTGGGTTCTGCAATGGATAAAAATGCAAATTCGATTCCACTCGATGTCTGTAGAATTGCGGTAATGGCGCTATAGAAGTTACTAGATAAAATTGGTCGTCTTATCCTGTCGTAGGCCTATGTCATGCGGTGACTATTATGCCTTGCTATATTATTTCTGTTTGGTTATGACATTTCAGTTTCTACTGAAAACCGACTTAAGAATCATATAGATGTAGGCCCAACTTTAACTAAGGGTTGCGTCAGATAAGAACAGCTCCTTCGCATGGAAATATATAGTATGTAAAGACTGACCTGATAAAAACTTGTTCCATTGTTGTGACCGAGACTCCGAAACTGTCGATGCCGAGAGTTACATGATCTTTCTCAAGCGTCTTGAAGAGTTTCTCGAATTTTGAGGCTTGATTACTCGGCAAAATGAACATGACCTCCTCATCCTCATCACTCTCCATGCGGGCCTTGGGAATTTGAGACTTTATAACACCACGCAGTTTATCCAAATCACAAGTGGATGTCTTCACAATCGTCAGGTGATATCCAACATCTTAAGAAATTGCACATTATTACTAGTAGTAATACTTAGCCTAATAACAAAATATTTTGACAAAAAGATTGCTGATAAATTTTATTACAATAATGTAATTGCTGCTGTTACTCATTAAAATAACGATATTGATTATTATTATAATGAAAGCAATGGAAATGTACAATGGAGATCATACAGGGAACTGTACCAGGAGCAAGGACGCGGGGAAGACCGAGAATGGGATGGCTTAACAACATAAGCACTTGGATGAATATGCCTTTTCATCGATTGTTGACAGAGACGGAAGATAGGTGGAGAAGACTTGTCCATGGAGCGACCAACCCTCGGATCGAGGATGGTTGAAGACAAGACAAGACAATGGAAATGTCGACGTATGCATTACGTATGTTACTCATGTTCCAATGCCTTAGTGATGTTAAAGTCATTAACAACAAACACATTATTCAATTAGCGGACAGCACTTTTCGTCTTGAAGAACTAACACTTGCGGCTCCCAGAGACGAGGAGCCCAACAGACAGACTGCCATCTATAGCTGAGAGTAAACACACTGCTCTGAGTTTCTGAACACGTAGCATCAAGGAAGGGGAGCGCTGACAGGCGACAAGACTCGACACACCAATAAGCCCCTCGAAGATGTTAGAAGACGCTTCTGTAGGTCATCCATCTTATATCTCTGTTGACAATAATAGTTTGTAGAGCGTCAACGAAGCAGAACTGTTGCACCAATCCACTGAGTGTCTATGCCTTTCTAAATGGATTTTCATTCTGTCAAGTTTGTAACCTGAAACCTTCCAGTGTGAATGATGCCTCGATACTAAACGTTCGAACACCGTCCAAAGCAATCAGGCACAACGTTTAAAAAGATAAATAAATTAAGAACGCATACGACCTACTAGGTCACATTACAATTTCCGAGAAAAACCGGCATTTCACCAAGAAATTGTTCAAAATAACACACTGGAGCGCAGGATAATTCAACTAAATGGTGATAATAATGATGCTGATGATTATAATGATCATGGTGGTGGTGTTCGTGATGAATGATGATCATGGTGGCGGTTTGGAGGATGCTGGGGAGTTGTAGCTTATGCTGGGGGGATTGTGGACCACGCGATCAAAACCAACGACGAGGCAGTTGCATAGCAGCGATCGTCAAATGACTAACGGCAGCTTTGAATTTCTTACCGAATATCTTTTTGAGGAACATGGGCGTCCCATAGCACTGTATCTCTCCGTTTAACATGATGGCTATACGGTCTCCCAGTAGATCGGCTTCGTCCATGTAGTGCGTCGATAGAATCATCGTCCGGTCCTTTCTCTGGCTCTGCAGAATATCCCATGTCTGTCTGCGTGACTCTGGGTCCATGCACAAAACAAAAAGCATAATCACAATTCAATTCGCTTGCAGTTCCTAAGAAACCAAGATAATCTTGAGCAGCTACAAGATCGTCCGGCGATCGCTCAATGTTGCTTATGCCTTTTGGATTTTACGTCCCAAATAATCATGAAATAGGCACAAATTAATTAAAGCTGGCACTAGACTATTTGCCAGTATTCTGCATATTTCCTGTCATGTTTTGCTTAAATTGCTACTGCCGATTAAGCACACTTGTTACTCCTTGCGGTCCCGGTCCCATAGCCGTGAGCTCCACAGGTTTGAACCTGTCTCAGAAATGCTTCCTTGCCAGGATGCTATACAAATAACCAAGGTTTCCTCAGATACAGTACTTTTCGTAACTCTTGGCTGTTTATTATACTGTTTATATATCCTGAGTTCGTTACTTGTACAGCGCTATGCGTTTGCTAGTACTTTTCTTTTCAATAAAGAATATAATTTCCTACTTACTTTCGTCGACCGAATATAGGTTGCGGCATGAGGGTTAAAATAGAAGCAGAATGTTAATTCGCTATGCGTGAGACAATAGAAGCTCGGTGGTACAAATAGGTCTCAAGCTGCTTTGCTGTTGTGAGTGAGATAGGACTAAACAGGTAGACTATTCCAAAAGACTGAGTAGCCTAATTATGTGAGCCATGTGAACAAGTGAACTTAATATATTCTTGTTGGAGGGTGCAAAATTGTTTACTCTGCGTCGGGATAATTCAGACCGATAATCTCTTATTTTATGGGCAGATAAACAGTTTTGAAAAACAGACCGAAGAAAGCTGAACGGTTGGTAGTGCTGCCAAGCAGACACCTACCAGTAACAGGTTGATTAATTGAATCTTCCGCGTGAGATATTTTTATACACGGAAGATTCGTGTTAACAATTATACACAAGATATTTTATATCTTGTAACTAATTCGAGACCTGACGCGCAGACAATCTAACTTTACCAATAATGAGGCGTGATCAGAAATGCGGGTTCAGATCAACATTTTGACCAAAGAGTTGTGAACGCTCTTCAGTTTCACAAAGTACTTTGAGTTTAGCAAAGAATATTCAGATGGTTACAGTAAACGCATTTTTTTTGTGCGTTTGTGACTGCGTGTTTTTGAATGTTTACCTTTGATCCGGCAATGAGCGCAATTCCGACGCTGAGCTTTCTTCTCTGTCCGCCGGAAAGCGTTTTGGCTGTGGCGTTGATTTTATCTTCCATGTGTAAGACTTGGATCATATCGATCATCTCCGATGCAGCATTACTATCTGAAGTTCCCTTTAGCTAAACGCAACAACCAAATCTGATGCATCACGGCCCCTTTCACTAAAAAATGTTATATAATTTGTTTCTATGAATGCAAAATGTAAGAATAACTGCATTTCAACCACATATCACCTGATGGCGGTGGCAGCTACAAAGATAAGCCTACTGCTAACGAGTTTGATTAGGCCTATAGCACTTGATCGTGGGGACCTGTGTGCATATGCCGTTGGGATGGAAACTCTAATGGATAGCGGCAGAATGTGGTGAACCTGATAATTATTATGGGCATGACAGCAGGTATGTTGGCTGTTGATAGTCGTCTCTGTCATTTTGGAGGATGATTTTATTTTAATTCAGAATTTGCTCGATAAATCTTGAAAATTGTGAGTAATTGCATCCGCAAATCCGCTGACAATTACCCGTTTCACGGTGGATTTGCTGCATTTCTTTACAGCAATGGTCAACCTACCGTTCACGGGGGACAGGTTTCCAGCTGGCAGTCAAGTCTCAGACCAACTGACCAGCTTGTACATGTCTACGCCAGACAGCTTCCGACCCGTGGGGCAAGAGCTGAGCGAGTCTTAAGACTGGCACCATTCGTCAGTCACTGAACGCCTCAACTATCGACCTTTAGGCGTGAGACGGATGCCTATTCTGAGCGTATCTGTTTTCCA
>JACEVL010002368.1:5000-12500 GCA_020284085.1 Aporrectodea caliginosa
GGCACAGTGTTGCAGTGTAAGTGTTTTAACTTAGTTCAGAAAATCAGCTTTAGTTTCTATAGTTGGCAAGTCCAATCTTGATTTCTTCATTTGCATGGCATCACCGTGGCGTGAGTCATGTCCGTAACTCGGCCACAGACTGCAGAAGCGTCTTTGATATTCCTCTCCACATCTTGCTAATGACACGGATAGTGAGGTAGAACTACTCGTTCATTACTGCCAACAGTTTTCGACGTGATGTCTTGCAGGTGTGGAGGTGCGTCGAAGTCGCATTTTTCCCAGTCAGCCATTTTTATGTGTACGAATCAGATGTAAATTTAACTGTAATAACTTTCTTGTCAAAGCAACGAATTGTATCACTGGAGTGAGTATTTCCATTAGATTTTTCTCACATGAAAATGTCCCTATTATATTCATCTTCATCGCCAACGGCTGCTAACAAGATAATCTTAGGATGGCAAAGTAGCTGTTGTTCTGAATTAGGCCTACTGGAGTGATGACAGCTTGATCAATTTTGTTAAGTTTCTGGTACAATTATAGCATGAAGAAGTTCTTTGCTCCATCCTGGCACGACCGATGAGGTTTGATATTAAACCATGATGGTGCATAGAAATTCAGCATGAATTTTACAAAGCGTTGCAGATTATAGGAAGGACATTCTTGGCAAGCATACAACCTAAGCAATCGGTTGGCTTCAGTTAGCCATCTGGCATGACTGAGTGCACCTGGTTGAGCGTACTCAACTTAGGTCACTCATCATCGTAGCTTCAAGTTCAGCAACACAACCTGAAACAGGAGAAAATTCAATGATTGGTTTCTGTTGTGAGTCAAATTCCAACATGTCTGATATCTGTCCTTCTGCAGTTCTTGGACCAGTGGTCTTCCCATCAACGACTTCCATTAGCTTCTTCTGAATCAATTCGTTGGCATGCATTAAACAAATTAACCACTGAAGAGGTCTTCTGAGATGAAGTTCAATGTTTCAGATTACCGGTACTCCATTATTTCAACCGGTATTCACAGCTGTTCCATCACAAACGGGTGCTCGTAACGTTGGTTCTGATCTAGTATCTCTAATCACGGACAACATTTCTCTTGAAATAATTATCTGCAGGCTTTCCTGATGCAGCAACAAGATGTTCAACATAACTTCGGCTAGGGATGCATACCAGAACACAGTGTTCTTCTTTGATTTTTCGATGAGTGTGCCCTGCAGGGCCAGCACAATGTGTAACTGTGTGTGTATTGTCTAATGTGTGTATTAATGTGCTATTGTATGTATGTATGTATGTATGTATGTATGTATGTATGTATGTATGTATGTATGTATGTATGTATGAGCACTTGTTATAGCGCCCCTTCAAGATTTATACTCAGAGGCGCTCCCGACTACAGCGCGGACACTGAATCGGAGGTTCACGCCGAAGCGCATGAGCAATTGCGAGTGAAGGACTTGCCCAGGGTCCCTACGCGACGGCTTGAGGTGGATTCGAACCCGCAACCCTCGGGCTGCAAAGCACCGAACATACTCCTACACCACCGCGCCCTACAATATAATATAGTGTAATGTATTCTAGTAGCAATTATTGAGTTTCCATGACCCCATTGTAATTATATTAATAAATGTGTATTAATTTCTAATTAAATATATTACGTTACACATCTGTTAAAGTTGCGACCCCTAGACATGATACAAAATATGAAAATGAATTATTTTATTAACCAGTAGATGAGGGAGCTTCTATTTATCATTGTCTGGTTGAGGCAACTGTGATTTGCCCCACCCTAATACATACGTATATATATACACTATACAATAATACAAGCAAAATAATGCATGTATATATAGACTGCACAAACACAAATATATTTACACATATTATATTAGGCAAACATGTATAGAACATTATTACCTGTATTAAAATTATAGATAATATGAGCATGTCACACCCATGCTGCACTCGTAACGCTGGCTTCCCATTGAGGAAAGAATACAATCTTGAAACCTTTCTAATTGTTCAAGAAGGAGTCGGTCCAAAGCAGGTGGCAAATAGTAATCAATAACCCATAGAAAATAGCAAACCTCTTCAAGAGATGACAAAGTGCTTGCGGGCTTATTATATATATATATACTAATTCAATATATATTCTCATATATTGATGCAATATAATATATATATATACAAAATATATATATGAAACATATACAGTAGGGTGGTTCTTAAAAATAAAAGTGTGAAACTAATGTTCGCCAAGGTTCCATTTGGTTCCATTCCATCCAGAAACATCACACAAAAGGTTGTATGAAAATATTTTAATATTTAGGACTGCCACAACACCATCAAAGTTTCACCCTTTATCAAATATAGGAGCACTCGAACAGTAAGCATAAGAGTTGTAATCAAAAATAAAAAGTGAACACTTAAACCAGGAATAAATTCAACTGCCTGTAGTAGGTCCAGATTACAGCACAATTACATTTATTGCATGCCTGGTAGGGGTGTCCAGAAAAATGACAAATCGCAGAAAACACCCATATTGAAGTTTTTCCCGTTACTCTATTCATCTATTGTCTATAAATATTTTTTACAGAATTTTAAAAAGTTATCCTGAGGTCCCTCAAAGCCCCTGAACATACCCTACTTAAGTCCCCAGAACTGAAGACGCCCATGCTCGGATCTTGGAACTTGGGTCCATTGTCGATTTACTCTTTTTATCACCAAAAATTAACGAAGAGTCCAATTTGGATGAACCTTTTACTGTTTATTTGTCTCGATGAGGGCTACATTCAGATGAAATATAGATACTAAATTCGCGGTCATTCAAGGTCATTTCAAGGTCATAAGAAACGAAATCTAGCAAAAATAAAATAAAATGATCAGATCTCAGCCAATAATTGATAAAATTGGTTAATTCTTTTTTTGTATTTCTCGTCTGGATAAGGGCTATCTGTGGTAATAAACTTGGGTACAAAATACAAGACGATCAAAAGTTATTTTAATTACAAAAGGTCAATTTTAGAGTAAAAATCATTGTCTGAAATTGACCTTTTTGTCCTTTAAATAACTTTTGATCGTCTTACATTTGGTATCCTTGTTTCTTATCACAGGTAGCCCTTTTCAAGACGAGAAATGCAAGAAAGAATTAACCAATTTCAACAATTATTGGCTGAGATCTGATCATTTTATTTTATTTTTGCTAGATTTCGGTTATTTTGCCCTTTAAATGACCTTCAATGACCTTGAATTTAGTATGTATATTTTACCTGGATGTAGCTCTCATTGAGATAAACATAACAACTTAAAGTTCTTCGAGATCAGACTCTTCGTTAATTTTTGTGATAAAAAGAGTAAATCGACAATGGACCCAAGTTCCAAGATCCGAGCATGGGCGTCTTCAGTTCTGGGGACTTAAGTAGGGTATGTTCAGGGGCTTTGAGGGACCTCAGGATAACTTTTTAAAATTCTGTAAAAAATATTTATAGACAATAGATGAATAGAGTAACGGGAAAAACTTCAATATGGGTGTTTTCTGCGATTTGTCATTTTTCTGGACACCCCTAATGCCTGGTTACTAGTGATTACACTGATTAGTGATTAAAATTATTCATTAGAGTTATTATTATTATTGAGGAAAGGTAAAAAGTTAATAAGTTATACAAATATGGGCATATTCTGAAAATAAACACATCATTTTATTCAGTTTTAAGAGCTCTTTCTAACGGTATATTGAATGGCAGTTAATTAGTTTTCAATTAGAATATTTTACAAGAAAACCTAAAATTTTCTCGAAAAACGCTTTATCTCGTAACTTTGGCCCTCTGGTGGGGGCGGAAGACATTAATATTTTTTTTAAATTTTGAACAGTGTTTGATCCATGCCATTAGGCAACTTTTGGTTGCTATTATTTTTCGAATTTCGAATTTTCGCTTATTTTCCACTGCACCTTTTTGTGTATGCTTGTTCGAATAGATTTGTGGTTATCGGTCTCAGGAACTCACGGCTCAAATACCACTAAAATGCCAATAAAAATTAATAATAAACAATCAACGAGAACATAAACATTGTAGAAATTATTTTTAAGTTGTGCTTAAGTTTCACCCTTTATCAAATATAGGAGCACTCGAACAGTAAGCATAATAGTTGTAATCAAAAATGAAAAGTGAACACTTAAACCAGGAATAAATTCAACTGCCTGTAGTAGGTCCAGATTACAGCACAATTACATTTATTGCATGCCTGGTTTTCTGTTGAAAACTAAACATAGGTCCAAAAATGCGAATCAAATACTTATACTCGAAATGACGAAAATTATATGTAAAAGTCAAACTTTCAAAGATGTTGTGGCAGTCCTAGATATTGTTCAATCCTGATAATTTTTGGGCTACATTACTTCTAAACCAATTGGCACGGAATGCCGGGTTGGCGAAAGTAAACAACTGAAGTTGAAAATTTTCCATTAGAGATGCAACCACCCTAATATACAGGTTATAATACAAGACTATGTGTTAATGTATACCGTCAGTTATCCAGCCGTGCTGCATGGCGTCTTGAAGTGATATTCTTTCTTCAGGGTCGGCCGTCAGAAAACGCTTCAGAAGCTCCTTGCAATCTGCACAAACACTCACTATAAATAGAGGATGTTCGAGAGTTATTTACTGCCGTTACTATAAATAAGTTTTGTTCCATAGTTAGTCGTTGCAGTTCCTCTATAAATAGTTTCCATCGGTTTGCAGTTTTTAAAAATTGTATATGGTTGGCTTGTGCTCTATGAGTAACTGACATTGCAAAGTAGCTTAACAGTTTGTTAGGCTACTTATAAAACATTAACCTTTTATTGTAACTCCGCCACTACTCGTACTCTGGTAGTGCCAGTCCCTAGCCTGAATAAAGGAGGAGGGCGACGCTAATGATCTTTGTTATCGCACAGCGTCGTTAAACTGAAACTACTACTACTTTAAAGTGCCGTGCGTTTGGCAACGTTTAAAAAACATAGTTACTTACTTATGCTTACTTTGCCCAAGCATTATGAACATAAAACAGTACATTTAAATAAAGGCTTATTTCAAAATTACTTTCTGACAGGTATATCATGGAGATATGATGTACTTACTTTTCGACAGATGATCTGGAATTGGGTTCATGTCACCGTTGATCATTTTGTTGTGCAGGGATTTGATCGTAAATGGATCAACGGTAAACGGAAGATTACCAGTCAACATGGCGTACATATTGACCCCACTAAACAACAACAACATCGCAATAAGGCATACTAAAGCTACTATATATACTGCGATTAAACATTAACAGCACCATGGCACATAAATTATATTAATTCCACCATAACCACCATCAACACCACTACCAACACCAGCCAACAACAATCCACTATCATCACCACAACCACCTGTCAGTCTGCCTGCCTGCCGGTCGGACTCAATTTCCGCCAGTCTCTCTATCCGTTTGATAAACTGCCCAGTGCATGA
This sequence comes from Aporrectodea caliginosa, assembly GCA_020284085.1. Lineage (NCBI taxonomy): Eukaryota > Metazoa > Annelida > Clitellata > Crassiclitellata > Lumbricidae > Aporrectodea > Aporrectodea caliginosa. Next base: position 10,486 of record JACEVL010002368.1, read on the forward strand.
ACCTCCTACCCAGTGCATGAACCTCCTACCCAGTGCATGAACCTCCTACCCAGTGCATGAACCTCCTACCCAGTGCATTAACCTACTGCTCAGTGCATGAACCTCCTACCCAGTGCATGAACCTACTGCCCAGTGCATAAACTTCTTTCCAAGTGCATGAACCTCCTGACCAATGAATTCAAGTCCAGTGCAAGAACCTCAACGTTCTCGGATATTGACTTGTGCTTCGGGTCACGGAGTACTCGAGTACGGAAAAAAGAGACAGATGCCCCACTAATTAACAGCTTATAATCCATGGCCCAACGCTTTGTCCAGTGCAGTTATAATATACACACCAAAATTATATTGTATTGTATTGTATTTGAACACTTGTTATAGCGCCTCTACCAGATTTCCTATTCAGAGGCGCTCCCGACTACTGCTGTAGTCGGAGTTTCACGCCGAAGCGCATGAGCAATTGCGAGTGAAGGACTTGCCCAGGGTCCCTACGCGACGGCTTAAATTATATACGTCTATGGCATCATTATAATTATATCAACGAGAGATATTAGTCTGTATTTACGAAATGTGTACATAATTTATGTTATATATATATATATATATATATATATATATATAACATATATAACACATTGCACGTGTATATATATATATATATATATAGCACCTAGAAATAGTAGTCTATATTTATTGCACGTGTATATTATATCACCCAAGAATATATACACAAATACCTGTACCATAATTGTATTAAATTCGTGGGTGACATTTTATAGATCTTTTTGCTGTACTTCCTCTTTCTCAGAATTTCTCAATGCAATACGATACAATATCGTCAAGTGTGCTAATTACTTGTTAATTTTAACTGAAAGTTCAATACAGCACCATTTCAAGATCGAGCAAATCAGGGTTGCTCTGATTCTAAACAACATCCGCCCTATATCCGTCTGACGGCACATGACCTGCCTGCCTAACCTTTGAACCTTGCCCTTACCTGCCTATCAGTTTCGTTTTGACCGACCGCCTGTGAATAAGCTGCGGTTCCCGCAATTGGCTTTCTAGGGCGCTTTAGAAGTCTCGAGATTACGATATGGACATCAATACGAATCACAGAGGCTTGCGGAAGTCGAGAAGCGGACTTACATACTCGCATACCCCACACTTGCATACCTACACACCTCCATAATTAGATAATTACACGCTTGCATACTTACATACTTACACACTTACATACTTACATATCTACATAATTAGATACTTACACGCTTGCATACTTAGATACTTACACACTTACATACTTACACACTTACATACTTACATGCTCCAGATGTCAACCTTTGGTCCGTATTTGCTGTTGTTGAGCAGCTCTGGAGCGGCGTAGGCTGGACTGCCACACTGCGTCACACACAGCTCATCCGCCAATCCAGGCTGCGACTCTTTCGAATCACTCGAACGAAACGAATTGCTGAGCCCAAAGTCTGCAATACAATACGATACAATACAATAGCCTACACTACAATGCAATACAAATCAATTGTTTTTATATTGTCTCCTTCCAAAGTTCTTATGTGTACATGCGGCATGTCTATGTGTACATCGATGGCACTGAGCAATTGTGAGTGAAGGATTTACTCAAGGTCCCTACACAGTAACCGTTTCAGTGGAGGATCGAACCCGCACTGTCTGTGATACAAGGTGAGCTCTCTAACCAATCGGATACCGTGTCCCACATTACAATACAATACAACTGTATTTGATATTGTTCTCCTTCCAAAGTACAGGCGTGCACACACAACGTCAGAACAATCGTTTCATTACGAATGGATTTTAATCCCAATTCGCTGTTCTATCGAAGCATTCGGTGTTCCCGGTGATATAACACACTATGCAGCAGTTCAGGTTCCAGTGACCTGAGATTCCTTAACACGATACAGCAGCCAAAAAGGTAATACCTTTTGTTCGATGGTAACTGGAAAACACAATCTTAATTGAATCAAACTTACCTATTATTTTTA